>JAMKCH010014962.1:0-122424 GCA_023653785.1 Ophioderma brevispina | reverse complement strand
CAAGCCATTGCCTTTAGAATACCTTCAATAGTTCACATGTAGCCCTTTTTAAGACTCGCAAACATTTAATATTTCATTAAATGATCATATCTGCTGTGTGGACTGTGAATGTTGTTAAATGCCCAATTTCCTAGCCACTTTAGACTTCGGAATTTCGATATCGATACACGGACCAAAATGGGCCGTATTCTCAAACGATGTTTCAAATAAACGGTGGTTAGCCTAAATGTGGCTCACAAACGCACTGTTTAAAAACCGCAGGTTAAACATTTTACAAGTCTTTTTAAATAGCTAACCACTGTATTTCAACGCCGTAAATATCATCCCCGACTGTGACTTCATCTTCGCCTATATCATTACGTGTGCATGAACAATATGATAGGCCAACAATGCCTTCCGTAGTTTAAATGCAACGCTGGAAGCCCACGGGTAATTTCAAGATGTCGAGTTACGCAGGAGCTTATAATTTTTTGAATGATGGAGACAAAAGTCCGTGCCTATGTTAAAACACTGTTTTATGTCGATGTCGTTGTGGCCGCACTTGCTTTCATTCAATACTATAACAAATAACCCACACGAGCATGAAAATAGAAGCAAAGGAAAATGGACGAGAAGAAATAACTGAGGACTCGGAAAAGAAAGATAAGAGAAATAAAGGAGGTAAACTGTTCTAACCACGACATCACATAGAGCTGAAAGTAGCAGGCATTTGATGAAAACGTGAAATTAAAAATATTATACAACATATTAAGAGGGGGCGACCCGATTTAAGTTAACAAAGTTTTCAGGCATGTTTAACGAGTCGGCCTAAAATTTAAACAGCGTTTTAGAGTTAACCATGCTTTGAGAATTGTGTTTATTTTACGGGCGGTTTGAAATTGCAGATTTACCCAGTGATTAGCGTTAAACAAAACATCCGTTTGAAGAAGAACGGGCCATAATGTTTATAACATTAAAACGGGACGTGATTGAGACCCGTATAACAGACGTGGGAGACCAAACATTGTCCCAATCTTCAAGTGGTATTAAATATCTCATTTAAATTGAATCTTAGTGAGTTTGAATTTCAAATCGGCTTTAATGAGGTTTAGTACCTTCGGGTTAAGTATCGCTCCAAGCTGAATCAAAAGTGAATATTAAATATAAGTAAACTATCAACTGAGTAATTAAAGACTTACAAAAGGGGGTATTTTATGCAAAGGGAGAATAAACAGTGCTAGAATATCCAGGATATAGGTAAAATAATAAATTAGCCTCTTATTGAAGGTACTTATTGTCCTGAGCTTGGCCCTTATCTAGAAGACTTGTAGGTAATCTGCAGAGAGCACCACTTATCATAATGGACAATGTAGTGCTGCAGCACCAACCATTTTAGGAGAGTGCTACCGTGGCCGGAAGAATAACATTTGTCATCATAGCTAAAGTTGACCGTAGGATGTGGAGTTCATGAAAACAGGTAATGACAAAATTAAAAGTGGTGGCAATTGTTCACGACGCCATTTTCCAAATTGTATGCATATTAAAGCCAAAAACACTAGGAAGACACTTTGGTGTTGTAAAAAAAGTTTTTCTGGGTCAAGGAGTCAATAAAACTATTCCCAAAACTATCACATGTTGCATGTGCCGATAATTTCCAGACACTTGGCCGACATCTTATTGACACAACCTTACATTTCTTATTATATAAGCCTATGAAGATGATTTTGGTGTTATATTAAACATTTTCTGGGTCAAGGAGTTCAATAAAACTATTTAAAAACTGTCAAGTAAATATAAAAGTAATGAAGTTTTCATACGTCACTATTTTCCCAAAATGGTCAATATAGAAAAAGGCAAAATCCTTTATACCTCATGCTATACAGCGCCTAGGATGACGATTTTGGTGACAAAGTGGATGTTTTATAGGTCAAGGATTTCAACAGCCAAATTCTCAAAACTGTCAGATGATTCGTGAGTCATGTTAATTCCCCATGGACTTCCATGCAGGCAGACAGGACAAAATGTGACACAAACTTGACTATCTATATCTATGCACCCAAAGGGCATGTGTATGGGTTATGTGGGAATTGCATGGGAATTTGATATTAGGCCTGTATTGCATGGGAATTTGATATTTAGGCCTGATATTTTAATAGAAACACTATTTGGTGTTTCAGATATGTAAAGAGTTAAAAATGGACCAGAATTTCGAACAATAAATTGTCATGGCCAAATGCACACCTATTGGTATTCAAGTGGGGGTTTTCGTTCATAGGGAGCATAAAGCGCAGTTAGGAAGTTCTAAGGATTCTGTGTTGGTAATAATTATCAAGCATCTGGGTTAATATATATTTCCCCACTTTCCCGCATTAAGCCTGACATTGCAGTAGGTAACACTTCTTGGGTAATGATTTAAATAGTGGGCTATCTGGGAAAAAACAAGTGACCAAAAATGCAACAAAAAAACACACCGTTATATTCAGTCTACAGTTTTTAGAATATATTATTGAACTCCTTGACCCAAAAACACTCATTTGACACCAAATCATCTTCCTATGTTATATAATAAGAAACTATACGGTTTCTTTGACGAGCATATCGGCCATCTTGACAAATAAATAGCCGCATATATAAATTTTCCATGACTCCAGACAATTCTGGCAATTGTGTATTGAACCTATTGATCCAGACAACATAAATTCCGGACACTAAGTCAACCATAGTAGCTGCTATTACCTTTAAATGGCGCCATTTTGCAAAATCGGTTTATGCAAATGAAATCACTTTTTATTTGTCATCAACGTGTTTTCGTGAAATACACAAACCAATGATCAATTTTAGCTATGATTGCAAATGTAATTATTCTGGCCCTGGTTAGTAGAAATCTAAGGACCTTTTTCACTGATGCGCAGCACTAATGATGGACATATACGTACTCTATTTTTTTTTTCAATATTGAAGGAATGCCCTTGTTGACTTAATTGTTCGAAGGGTAATTGGCTAAACTAGAGCAAACACAAGTATCCCCTTTTGTGTACTAACAATTTCACTTGGGTATTGATATGTTGATATTCACTAATCGCAGTAGCTCTCAATGTTTCCTTGTTTATGCATTTAGTGATGTTAAGTGCCCCTACGAAGAATACCTAAACAGTTTGAATTTGTGATCAACAAACAGAGAAATACAGACGTTAGTCAAATATAACCATTCAAAGAGCATATTGTATTTTAATTGTAACGACTGTTGGTAAAAATGAATAGTGGCTGGTTACAACTTTTAATCAACTGTGGATAGTTCGTTTTTTTCAATGTTGGTTAAAATGAGTTGTTAAATAAACTAAAAACCAGGTTGTTGGTTAAAATTTTAATCATTTCATTGATATTTTATACCGTAAATAGTTTCAGTGTTTAACCAACGGCATTTTTGATCAACTAATCATTTATAGGCAATGTTGTGCGATTTTTAAATCAACCAACTTTTAATACTGTTTTTTTAATATCGCTTTAATGGTGAAAACAAACAAACAAAAAAGAGTAAACAGATTAGAGGTATGTCAACTGTATAATTGCCTGTTTTTACCTGTGTGTACTCGGAAAGGGCTAACACCTCTTTGAAAAACAGTTCGAAAGCTGTGTAACTATCATACCTGGACAAAATGAGAACGACCGATGAATCAAACATGGTCTATAAATATAAAACAATGCACAACACCCCAAAAGGCTTTTTCTTGGTAACTGTTCAAAAAACTTATGTCACGTAATGAATCGAGTCGTATAAGCGTTACACGTCTTTCTGTTCTGTCAACAAATATGAAATTTTTTAAACATCAAAAACACAAGATTGAACAATAATTATGTTGGTTGTGTTAAACTGAACATTGGGTATTTTTACCACGGGATGACCTTGAATATTAATAGGGCTATACTCATGCAACAAACTATACCTTGTTTTAATCTAATAAACAATGAGACAAATGCATTGCTGTACATTTAAATACAATTTGACCTGATTTCAAATTTACCGCTGTCACTGATGTTTCACCCACTTATTTTACAATGTTCCGCACGAGGACTTTAGACTTTCTCAGTATGGTGTTCTGGGCTTTATAAAGATGTGTTGTCATAAAATAAAGTCTGTTTCAATTAGTTCAAATGTATAAAATAGCTAGATTGTCTGGAGTAATAGCGTAAAATCACCAACGATTCGTGAGGAGGGTAGAGCAATTAGGCTCCCTTTGACGGCGGCTGTATACGTAGATCTGGTCTGACACCCTCTGGCCGAAAATAACACGAGAAAACATGGTTCTTGTCTTGTTTTGTTGAATGCTGCCCAACACCCTCTTTAGGGGGTTAAATGGTTGTGCCAGAAATAATAACTGTAAGATGTAAATCATCAAATTTACAAGAGAAAAGAGTCTAAGAGGCTTTCTACCGAGTAATTAAAGAATTCAAGAGTTACTGAGATTAAGCCATCTTTATGATGTGAAACGGACATGTGTGGCAATTATTATGGCGTCTCC
The DNA here is from genome assembly GCA_023653785.1 of Ophioderma brevispina. Classification (NCBI taxonomy): domain Eukaryota; kingdom Metazoa; phylum Echinodermata; class Ophiuroidea; order Amphilepidida; family Ophiodermatidae; genus Ophioderma; species Ophioderma brevispina. The sequence continues at coordinate 117,925 of JAMKCH010014962.1, read as the reverse complement.
TGCTTGTAAAACGGCACTTACAGTGTGTATCATAACGACGTTTTACTGAGAATATTTCAACTATTGTGTCTATTTTGATAAGTATTTGACTGTCCTAATTTCATCATTGACAAGACTTTTCTTTGATATAATTTGAACTTTTTGATTAAAAGTTATGCCAAGTTTTGTAAAGCCCTTGTGAATCGGGTAGGTCCGATTCAACGACCTTAACACAACTACGAGCTAACTCAGCTATGTAAAATGTAGGTATGATTTGAAATCAGTTAAACAAATCTTGGTTTAAAACAGATAATGATAATGATAAGTGTCACAGAAATTGAATATGTTGACTGTAATTGTTTCGAACATCATGGAAGTCTGATATCATATCAAATAAGCAATTGGAATTGAAATCAAGTTTTGGACATGGTATTTGCATCTGGAACTGAAAGAAATTATAATGGACCAGAAAATCAGTTCAAATACTTACATGAACAATCTATGATTACAATAATTCATGCCAATTGCTTTATAAATTATCTTAAACGTAGTAGATATTAACAAAATTTACAGTTCATACAATTTACACTGGGTCCTTCACAATTAAAATAATACTTATTTCAAACCCAAATGAATCCTGCCACACCATTTGTGATGCATAAAGAATCTCACCTGATTTCTAACCTTTCCTAGGTTCTGTTAACAAACATGAATTTTTGTTAAAATACACCGGGACGGTAAGAACAATCCATTTATAAAAATTCGTTGCTGCAAATAGCTTCAGTTCCACTAAACACCATACCGCTGGGTATTTCCTATGGATTACTTTCACATTTGTAGATAATCCTTTGCACTTCATCAACGAATTTAAAAATGGCATGCGTAATTCGAAGCAGTTTCAATTAACTGTACTTGTAATGGATATCAAATAATTGCATTCCTTTGATTACTTTGATTAAAGGTGTCTGGGATTTTTTTTTCGTTTGTCAATGAAAGGTTCAAAATTAGTAATGACAAGACGAAGCCCGCAGGCAATTACATGTGTTGTTCCAGTGTCTATGGAGTCGGCAACACAGGTGCTTCCGAAATATCACTTATTAAGCCGCCTTAGAGTAGTTTCCCTCAATATTTTACGCATATGTTACATTATTGTGATTGAACACATATCTCCTTGAGTTTGTTTGTTATCAATTGTAAAACGTGTCACTTCAATGCATACTTTTGTCCCGTCTTAGATATATCTAGGCTACATTGGTAAGTGAACTGTGAATATGAAGTGTTGCTGATGGATTCGACCCACTTTCCTGAAGGTTTAAATCTGTTAACTTTTAACGTTTAACTTTCTTGATCATTACACGTAACTGAATAGGTGTGTGCAGGGGGGGGGGGGGGGGGGCGTAAGGTCAATTAGTCGTTTTCAGCTGCATATTTTTAACTCTGGCTATATATTTGGTTTACATTTTTTGTAATTGTCATCGATAGTTCGTGGTGGGCTCAGTCTATAAAATGATAGCCGCAGAACATGAAGATGATATTCTAAAAACTTAGTGTTGTACCTGAAAAAAAGGTCCAATTTTATCTGCTTTGGGACAACCTGCATGTATTGTCATTCGACTGATTGGCCGGCAATATCGGGCCTGATTGCTGTCGAATTAGGCAGCAGGCCCTGGTTCACAGAATAACAGTCGACGTAATATTGTTAAGGATGGACATTACACGAACTGTCGTTGACCATCTGTTTCAAAATGCATGGTCACGCTTCTGCTGTTAAGACTAAACTTCCACAGGCGTGTTCTACATAATTATCACTTGAAGGTGGAGTTGTTATCGATTGTCTTATGGGTGGTGAACCGTAAACCTGATCTTTTTTGTACAAAAATTAAAGACATCGGTCGGGTTCAAGAGACATTTTTTTCACTTAAAGGTGCCCTAAACGTAGGTTATATGGAGAGATCACGGAATGAACAATATTAGATACCTTCCGGGAATTTTGAAGATATAGGCCACGTAATCACGTCTCAAAAGGGGATGTCTGATCGGCAAAGTTATCATATTAGGTAGTAAGCGTCCAAAGCACGAAGTCGATATTTAAAAGCCTTTAACAACGGTATTCCGTGCTGGAATGGTTTCCTTAAAGGTTTACGCTCCGATGTAAGTTATGGTTATTGCAAGGAAGACTTTCATCAATCACTTCATTGCCTACATGCCAGTGCCATTTATCCCGATTTTTGTTGCTTAACTTGTTAACAATTCAATATGGGGGAGTAATAATACGGCCGTAATTATAATTATGTATTTAGAAGATGACCTATATGCTCGATTCTAGCAGAATCTATGACGAAGCGAAACTCAATCCAATGCACGCGAGGATCAAGTGAATGATATACCTGAGAGAATTATTAGACCAATATTATAGTGCAATATGAAAAAATGTAGTATTAAACACATGTCAATCACAAAAAACAAAAGGCAAGCAAAAAAAACACAAAAACTTAAGAGGTACCAGTTTTCTGCAAAGGTTAGTTGTTTTGCTGCAAAACATGCCAAAACCATGGAAAAAGTTGCAATTGAAGCCGTGGCCATAGCACGTTTAGCACCCAATATAAAAATGTTTGTAGTAATATTTGAGTTGAACTTTTTCTCAGAAATCATAAGTATTTCTTGGTAAGCTTTGTTATTGTGATTCTTTAACTACTATAGGATGTTCGCATCTGCACTATGGTAGAAATATGAAACTATAATAGTATCACTGCTTTTCGTTGAAAACGGCAGCGCACTCTTGAGGTAGGATATGTGATGATTTTTAAGATCGCCGTTAGATTTCTTACCTTGTATTTTGCTACAGCAATGCCTTCAAAGTGAAAACAAAGAACGATTTCGATTTGCTTGATTTCAATATAAAACATAGGCTGAATTTAGTATTGGCTACATTAGAAATTTCACATTTTTTGTACCAAAGAAATGAACCTCAGCTTAATCCTATTTCTGGTAGAAAGCTTTACATTAATGCAAAAAAATCAGAATTTTCACATTTTTGGGGAGACACCTATTATGTGAAATCTCTCATTGCGCCTTTAAGGTCTGAGATGTTCCGTTAAAGAGAAAATGCTGTTTGTATCTCGCCCATTTGTACAGGAACGAATATTTACCGGTGTAAAACCCCAAGACACACATTAACAAGGTCCAGTACGACGTAATGTGAAAGCATGTTTCGCCACCTTCAAAGACGTTTTCCATAATTACGTTTAAGGAAAACACTATCTTAATTGTCTTTATAATAGATCTGTCTACACAAGACTTACATTACCGAATACTTTGACAGAATTTCAAATAGATGACTTCATTTGTAGCATTACATCAATAAATTGGGACATTGACACAGCTCTTTCGTCAACGAAAATTATAGATATGCTATGTGATATCTATAAAATGCAAACCTAGACTTAATCCCTGCGTAATGCATACTGCATATATGTATTCTCATATAACGTACCTCGAAGCCAAATTGTAGCGAAATAGATGATGTTGTAGACATTACCGTATTGATGATACCTTATTCTTGTACAGTACGTTGTCCTTTTTTGAAAGAAATCTTTGAAGTTTCAAGTGACATCCTCCAGTGTATGCCACTGGGATTTTATATATATCCGTACAGTTAATATGTAAAACACCTGTGCAAATTCTACAGATATTTTCTGTCTGTAACTTGCTATTGTGTCTCCAAAAATATCATCCACGGGGTTGGTTGAGTACTCAAGACAACGGTTATAACTTCAACTAATTTTTAAAATATGTAATGCTGTTAACCAACGGCTCTGTCTCGTTCTCCACAAAAATAGCCTCTGTAGGTAAAACTGATACTAAGTGTGGACCTGAACCATGGACGAAGAGATATACGGAACCACAACGCCTTCCACAATCCGATTTTATCTGTTTATATCCATTTCACCCGCACAAAAGGAACGGATTCAAACGCTTTCCCTTTGAACATAATCCCTCTGCCGCAATTCGTTGATGACGAGCAATCTGACTGTAGATTTTTTGAAAACGCCCCATGGTCCGAACACGTAAAAGTGTAAAAGTATAAATAATTGACCTATACAAAGTCCTGCTGTCTCCGGTGTGTATCTGTTGTTGTTTTTTCGTTATATAAGAGTTAATGTACAATCGTTATGAATTCAGCTATACTGCCCAAGACTGCCCTGTGTGAAAAATAAAGGATTAAGTTTTGACGAATTTGAAAGTTGGACGGGGGGGGGGGGGGGGGGGGGGGGGGGGCTTTTGGATTTTCGTTTGGGCACCCATATCATGCTCGTTCCGGGGTTTTTGAAAGTGACCTCTAACGGGATCAGTTTTCAGTTAAACCAATATACCCGGCCCCTAATTGGACCAGCTTTGGGAAATTTATCCTTAGTTTTTTTCAGTGAAAATAATACCCCTAACGGTAACGCAGTAATATGACATACTGTACTGTGCTTTTTAAAATAATATTGTTCCACTAGTATTATCCCAGTTAGATACTCTCTTTTTAGTAAGACCAATGCAACAAAAACATTGATGCGGTAAGTTAACTATCACTACTCACCACGACTCTCCGCTCCATACCCCACAGTGTTTACCAGTTTGATCAATGATTTTGTTGTTTTTGGGTTTTCTTTTCTTTCTCTTTCATCTACATTCGCTTTCTACTGAGGACTATAATCCTCATAAACCAGGTAATGATCACCTTCATTTATATTCAGCAAGTAAAACGTGTGACCAAATACTTTTTTGTTCCTGTAGTAAGATTTCAGTGAGCTAGAATTTCAAGGTTCTGACACTTTAGGTTTTTTGACAGATATAATTTAGCACTTTACATTTGCTAGGCTTTAAAATAATATATCATTGTAATAGGGGTTTTCAGAATGTAAATTTTGTATTTTTTAAATTTTCACCCACTCTTGGTAGACCTTTTCTTTAATTTGGTTTTATAGTTATTTGTTTTATTGTAAATACCCTCCCAAATCCAGATCCATACTCAAAATGACCAAAATGTCATTAGAACTTTGTAATTCTCGGCTTATGATTTGTTTACTCTCTATATATTTATTTATTTAAGTATATATTTAGAAATATACTTTTATTAGTTCTCTTGTCGAAACGTGTTGTTGTTGTTTGTGTTAACTAATGCTGTTATGTTGTTTTGTTTGTGTGCCTGTTGCTGGCACACTACCTTAATTGGTTTGATGCAACAGATTTCTATAACAATAATTACTGCCATTTCTCGGTAACCGAGAGTGAATTTGTTAAACCCGTAATGGCTCTTCGTGCAGCCTGTGCCGATCAGAGTGCCTATTGGAATTTCCAATTCGAAATGACCGTCAATAGAATAGTGTGGGTGGTATGTCAATGAAACATTCCCGTAGGATTTTGGTGGTAAAGTTTGATTTGCTTGCTGCTTTTCATTCAATAGGACCGAGACATCCAGGACATGAGGGGGTGGCAAATTTTCGGACTGGCTGCCCCCTTCCTCAAGGGGGGGGGGGCTATGTTTACTACAGGGACAAATTTAAAATCGAGTCAAATTGGGTTTTAATGTACAGTACAGTTCGTCTCCTTATAAAGGAGTAGAAAAAGTATATAATTTGCCTAGGTTCCGACTTTAGTTAGTTAAGCGCTAAGCCCCTAATGGTTCAAAGTCATCCTGGGGTAAAATTTACACAATGCTCAGATTTTGTTTCAAACCTGGTGATAAGTTGTTTGTATTGTCTCACAGGGTTCCAACAATGTATTATTTTATTTACAGTGTTGTGGACATTTGGTTGGCTAATTAATAGCAAATGTCGCAAGGGCCTACATGGTCTATTGGGGTCACCAGAACTTTCTCTGGATGTCGCATAGTGATATCAACAAAATCAATTTTCTGTTCAAGTATGACACAAGATCATTTGACACCACTTTCAACAACATCGAGCATTTACCCCCCGGTTGACGTTGAACCATTACGGGGCTATACCGCTTTAAACTAAGGTTGGACCCTAGGCAAATATAATTTGTAACCCTTATGAAGAGACGAACGCGTTAGTCTTACATTTTCACAATTTGACTCAATTTTAAATTTTTCTTTTTTTATTATTTTATTACTAATTTGTGATTTTCTGTGCATCAGTCCGAAAATTGCACCCCTCATTTTCTGTAATTTACGTCCTATTGAAACCCAAACAGCAACAGGATCAATTTTAGCATGAAAATTACGGGAAAACACAACCAACCCATGTAAAAGGGGTGTTTATCTGGTGATACTGCGCCACATACAAAAGTTCATTGACCGGCGTTGCACAACTCCCCATTGTATAAAATGGTAGCAAATTTCAATCAACAATTTGCTAAATTTATCGAGATTAGAAATGTTGTTAAAAACACGATGGTGGTCATTCGGAGGGGGTCATTGAATTACAGGTATGCCGGGGGCGCTAAATGATTGAGATCAAAATGAACACAAAGTAGTAACACATTTTTCAACAGATCTTAATACAGACACAAAATTAGTAACATTCGCAGCGATGAAATTTTTAAAACTTTACTCTTCTGTGCATTGTTGTAATTGGTGATGAGAGGAAGATACGAGAATCCATGGATGATCAAACGCAGAGTACATTATGCAGCCTCGACCTGACAGCCCCCATGAGGGCGCCAACCGTTGGGTGTCACACAACTGCTATAACAATAAAACAAATTAGCAACCCGAACTTTTTCGTTACTGGTCCATCCCGTTGTCCAATAAAAACGAAGTATGCGTAGTCGCAGCTTGTTTAAAATTGTTTAAATAAACAAACATAGGTTCTAATAAAGATATGGTGATCAGAGTACAGAAGGGGTGCAGAAACAGTGGATAAATAAAAAATATTTGGCAAATAATTATAGCCATAGGGCATAGTTTCTTTTAAAAGTTTGTTTAATAAAAAAAAAATGGTGCAGACTAATACAATTCACAAGTGGGGGTACACTTTTCCTATTTGCTTTATTTCCTCACCCTACTATTTTATTTAACGAATTATTTTAAATACTTCATTCCTATGAATAGTGCCCTCAACGTATACACAATCGCTAAAGCGCGTAAAAACGCCAATATACCAATTTTTCAAATAAGAAAAAACGACAACTTCGTATATGACTAAATTTGGCATTGAAATTAAGAGACTAGCTCAATGTGTTCTTGGCCCGCAACTCAACATCCCAGATCATGGTTTTCCTCTAGAATGTTCCTTGCTTAGCAGGATTACCGTGGCATCAAAGTGAAATTAAATCCCGACTAATATGTGGAATTGCACGTTCGAAAATTTCCAAAAAAATTATAAGGATAAAACCCCACCACCACCCCATCTTAAAAGATTCAGCGATGGGTAATCAGAAGAAAAATAAAGTGGAGCCTTGAACCGAGGGACGTTTCCTGTCAGGAAATAATTCTCTATAGATTGCGCTAAAAATGTAGCCTGATACTTGTGGTGTACTTAAGGTCAATTTTACTGGCATAATGTTAAGTTCTAACTTGTAACCAGCGTGTTTTAATCTTGGCCAAACGTCCAATATAATGGGTTTGATGTGAGGATTGTGATCAAGCAAGTGGTGGACAGTACATACATGGTTGCTTCTTCTGGGTATATTAAATGGGGGGTTGCGAAAATTCCAGGTAATTTCATAATACATTTAAATTGTCGCGCAGCTATTAATCTAAATGACTTGTATAAGGACAACAGGCTCTCTGTAATATGGGCATCTATTGTGTTAGACCCCCTCCCCCCCCTTGTTATATCGCGTGCCATTTAAAGACCACACAACGGGTCACGTTTGCCGCTCGGAGGCTTGCGTGCGCCTCTCTTTCGCGGCCGCGCAACTGCCTTCCGTTTGTGAAGGTTGTCATGTCTCAAAACCCACCACCACCCTATTTTTCCCTCATACAGTTGTTTGGAGGTTTTTTTTATTGGCCTTTTGTCAACTTAAATGATCCTTCAGAGTATCACAACAAACGCTGCCTTTTGATTCTAACTTTAATTTTTTATTACTTTTTTTAAAATACAATGCACAATACTGCGGTCTGTTACCTTACTTGTCAGAATTGGATGGATTGGTTCGCTACAGGCCTCTCCCCACTTATCACCATCATGTGTACAAGGTATTGGTTTCTAATTGTTTCCTATTTTAATCACCGGCTAGGTTAGAGAGATACCTTAAGTAAATAAGCTTAGACAAATTGTGTGTGCGAAGGTGGTCTTTTCTATGCATTTCTTCAGTGCCCATGTCTTCTGCAACTCTTACTAAATGAGAATTCATTCCAGACACCCCCCCCCCCGTCCAGATTTTAGATTAAGTTTGTTCTCTTTCTTCGTTTTGTGATCACTGTTTATTTTTCGAGATACAGATAATGCCTTTGCCCGTGGCGTAAGGTTCGATCCTTATTTAAGCTCTTCAGGGTCTTAAATTAATGTTTATATAGTCAAGATAGTGTTTTGTCTCGGTAAAGGGTAACCACTGGCACCCTTGTTTGAATGTAAAATAGAAATCTAACCCCGGAATGTGGCAAAGGTAAAGGATATCACTATGCCGCCCCCCCTCGTGATCATGCTCTCATCCTAACAATCTGTATAAGAATCAGATTAATTTTAAGAACAAGATAGGTTTTATTGGATATAAAATGAGGGTTTAGGTTTTTTACTGCAAGACACTTGTGATTTCAATCATTGCGTATGATTACAGCACATTTACACCGATTCATAATATACTGAAATACTTCTAGTGGTTAGGTCCATATAGAACTATGTGACATGTCCTTCTACACTGAGATAGAAATAGAAATATAGGTTAGTTTTGTAGTTAGTATTAGGGTTAGGTTTAGGATTAAGAAGTTAGGTTAGGGGTTAGGTTGGAGGGTTAATGGTTCGCAGTAACCGAAGCCGTGAAAGTAAGGGACAATGTAGGGTGTGGGTAAAGAGAGCTGATTTTCGTGTACGGGAGATAGACACCACCATATCGGAAAAAATAAGGCAATTGGGGGTCTGGTGACTAACACCGTGAAGAAAGCGCTAAAGATGTAATAGCAAATAAAAACTAGTAAACGACTTATGTACGCAAAGGAAGCAGGAACTATAACTCTCAGTATGACTCAGAGTAAAACTGATTAAGCATATGCGAGCAAACAAACTGTATTCTCTCCGCAATCTTCAGTTTTACTCGAGTTATGATTAATTCGTTACTTCGTCTGTAGTTCTGTTTGTGATTTGTATAGAACAACACAGGTCTTGGTAGAATTCACCGGCTCTGTTGGACATGGTAGATTCACCGTTGTCTTCTTTAAACCTCGTCTACCGAAAAAAGGGTTTCCCTAATTTTTTTTTCATTTGCTACAAATGATTAATCTACGTGGTTTTTTTTATGCAAAACAAAAACATCCACCGGGGTATAGATGATGTACAGGGTTATCCTAAAGTGCTTGGGGATTTGAGGGATGGCAACCACCCCCGGAGTGAAGACAACCTACCAAATGCATTGTACAACGCATATCGTCGCCTAAACCACATCACATCTTACGAACACCGTTTCCGAGCAATTGCGATTGAAGATCCTTTAGGGGAAAAACTTGCTTCATTTACAACTTTAGCCGTGTATAATTATTTTATGGCAATAATACTTATAAGAGACTTTAAAAACTTTCTTTAAAGTTGATTTAATAGTTTATATCAGTTGTTATACTCTAAATTTTCTCCAAAGTCATAGATTTCTATGTGTATTCCATATTTTGATTTCTGCTCCCGATTTTGCGAAAGACGCAGATAAGACAGCTGTGAAATCGTTTTATTGGCAGGAGAACGCTCGCACTGTAGAAGGACGAAGATCAGACAGTATGTGAAATTCGTTCCCTGTGGAAGAGGACGCGCACACTGTTGATACGACAGCAGATAAGACAGTATTAAACAAGGTTTTTCATGTGAGAAACGCACGGACTATAGGACGAAGATAAGACAGGATTGAAATTTCCGTATGCCGAATTGGCCTATAGATCTGTGTGTAAATGCGAATTTTTAAATAATCTAATAAGACACAATGGCCTAATTAATATCTCATAATTGGCACACCCACTTCTGTAGTTGGTGTATTTGTAGTACTCCAACAATATCCTCCACAGACCAAATATTTCAAAAAGTCAAAAATTGTCAGATAAGACAGTAGGTTGATTGGGCGACGATATGATTTTTGGTATAGTCCCTCCCTCTTTCCAACGATAACAAAATAAGTACCAACATGCTTAGGCATTACTCAGAATGACGTCAATAAAAATCCAAGGTACAAACGTAATTTATAAACACACAGTGTAACTTTGTTCTGTTGTTTTGTTTTGGTCTTCAAGAAGGCACCGTGATATTGCGTTAACGCTGTTTTACCTAATTGGCACCCGTACTCTGAAAGCCCATTTAAACACACGCACACACGTGAAGCTGGAAACGGATTGGTATATCGTTGAGCCTGGGATTGTCTTGAGTTACAACTCAATATTATCACTTACTTGATGCGAAAGCAATATCGGAATGGTTGTCGCCAGCACTTAAGTAATGGCTCCTTGCACGCAGAAGCCATTGCTGCACTGACATTTTACCTTTATAGACTGTTCGTAAACGGATTATCTCATGTGACTATCGATTGATCATTTATTTATTTTGATCAAATCTTTTGATGGTAAACTTTACAAGATTAAATTAGTTTCTTGAACCTGAGGCAACACAATCAGCATTACTTGTTGATGACAATGCACCTTGAAAGTTGCGCTCTGACGTCCTTTAATCAAGCAACAGGTTGACTTTTGATAATTTCGACATTTTCAAAAATGAAACAAACATCTACGACAAAAATACTTTTAAAGGGATCTGAAGCAAGTAGCCAAGGCATTGTGCGGCATCGGTTTCTGCTTTTATTAATGCCCTCCTACATTCCCTTGGTTCTCGCAAGTACTTTTGCGAATTCAAGTTTCATGTATATTAATCTCAAGTTCAGAAACAACACAAAGTCTTGTGTGGATGGCATTGGCATCATTTTTCGTAATTTATTGGGGAAATTGGAAAACTTCAATAAAAAAATACATTGTCTTATAAAATACGACAGCACAACAGAACAATAGCAATTGCCATTAAATGGTGTGGTATGGAAACGCTGACTACCTATAGCGATTCGCTGTAGTGTATGCCTCCGGTTCAATCCCCTGATGAACACTCCCTGGAATTAAGGATACTAAACCTAGCAACAAGCTAGGTGACCTGTTTTTAGAATAAATATTGTTGAAAGACTGACTCACAGCTAAACTTAAATCATTTTTGTTACCGAAGGTTTATCTTTTTTTTCAATTTTTAAGAAAACACTAAATTCAGCACAAATAGTGAAGAATGGCAAGTCGTTGTGTTGAAAGGTGTCAAATTTCCCATTTTTGATTTTTTTTTTAACTTTAATATTTTCAAGGTTGGTGCGTGCGTTAGTGTTTATCGACGGTGCAAATGACGATCATGTCCTTTTCTTGCGAATCGTCAAGTATGCTTGGCGCATTAATGTAGTCCAAGATAATAAGAAGACATATCCTAGAAATCTTCTTCTTATCGTATGCCAACACAGTGGTTTTCAAATTAGATCCAGCCATAGCCCGGATACAATTCTGATTGTTTCACCATGAATCTACAAGGTTTCTTTTTCTGTTAATTGTTTGCTCCAACACTGGGCAGACCAAGAGTAGCCCCCATTGTCGTCCTGTGGTGCGGTTCCACAATCACAGATAGTGTCCCGGAAGCGCTTCCAAGTAGTCCCACTTCTGCAATGAACCTTAGATCGCCGTTCTGGTCTCAATCTGTTGAACATCGCCATTCAGCCCATGATAGTCGCTTCGTGTGGCAATGCTCAACCAACTCTATACCAATATACACATTATTGGTGATGGCAAGTCCTTCTTTCCACAGGGCGACTCTTTTAAACTCCTTAGAGACTGTTTTCAGGCGTTGGATTTTTGCTTAGAACTCTCCTCTGGATTTAAGCCAGCGGATCTCTGTCCGGACACAGGGTGATTCACATTAGATATTTGGCAGCTAAGCTCTTGCAAGCTCGCTACACTACGCTACGACGGAGGTCTGGTGGAACAATTCCTGCTAGGATGTAATAATAATGAATAATATCAACGCTGATAATAGACTTGAAATACTCTAGTGTTAGGTCGCATGTATACTATGGGAACATGTCCTGTTTTGTAGTGCCCCTAAGGGGCCTAGAGGAAAACCAGTGTAAATTATTAAATCCTAAACCGTCTGTTTTCCCGCAAATAAACTGACACATTTTCTTTAAAATGAATAAAATTTCATTTCCCCAATATCAGTGCCCATGATAACTCGCTGTGGTGGAAGATGCGCACAGACTCTATACATAGATACGTTAGCTTTGTTGAATAGCAGTCCGTCTTTCCACAGGGCGACTCTTTAACCCCTTCCCCGGACTTTGGTCCGAAGTACCCAGATTGACTTTCAAATTAATATTCAGGACACTGCAGCGTGCCCTTGAAAATCAGAACTCTTTTGGCCTAAAACAAAGCATTTCACAGTACGACTTTGCTTTTTCACACAACCCAATTCCAATCAAACGCGATGTCGACATCCCCTGAATCGGCCCGACTACAGCGGCATCGTTTATGGCAAGGGAAGTCGACATGGTTGTCACAATTAGTGCAACCTTTTGCAAAACTGCAAAAAACACAAAAAACGCAAATCAACCCATACAATCAGTACAAACTGCTGGTGCCAAGTCCAAGAATTTTGATCAGGGGCTGGGGTCCTAGTATTTGTGCACGCGTTGGAATTTATCCTAGCCGTACGCAGAGAATTTCACCGTAAGCTGTGGAATGTTCAGTGAGATTCGTACGTAGGTAGCTGTAAATAACTCGCGATTTTTCATATTTCCGTTCACCTTATGAATCCGATGAATTCAATTTTAAGCAATCTACAAGATCAAGGACCTATTCAAACAACATTTATCGCTATATTGGCTGAATTGAATGCAGGAGAGGAAAAGATAGAAACCAAATCGATCAAAATTCGTGTGTGCTCTGTGCGGCGTGAATCGCGTTTATTGCATTGTACATGTATTTTGCATTGCAATTCGCCATTTTTGTAAACATATGAGTCCATAATGTAAGCGGAAATTCGAAAATTGGCTAACAAATCTATAATCTGTAGTTTAGCCTTCATGTAAATGATAGAGGAGATCGGAGATATACACAGAAATGTTCATGTCGAGAGTCCGACTTCGGAAGAAGTAAAAAAATATAACAATAAATATGAAAAATACAGATATAATGTATTAGGCTGTACTATGCACAAGAAGCTATCAATTTTTCCCAATGTATTTATGTATAACTCCCACTGGGTCTCAGGGAAAGTGTTACACTCCTTAGAGCTCTTGCTAAGCTTTCTTGCAATCTCGCTACACTAGTCTACGACGGGATGTCTTGGTGGAACATTCTGCTAGGATGTAATATAATATAATAATATTCAACGGCGGCTGGAAACTGCCTTCCAATTGAAATAGCCGGATATCGCGTTTTTACTTGGTCTACCTCGTCCATTAGTTTGTTCCGTTGCTTTCAAGCAAGGCGAGTTAGAGGTCATTTTCGCGACGGCGGCACTGTGTTCATAAAGGGATTGATTCCACCCTGAAAAGCCAAGTTGAAATTTCTGGATAGTTTCCTAATTTTGGTGCGCAGACGTAGTAACTATCAAAAGTCCCTAGTTTTCCCCTGGTGTAATTGAAGAATATGGGGATAACTTTATACAGGGCAAATCTCCCAATTGTGTTTTAAATGTATACCTCGTGTGGTCATGTTATCAAGGATTAAAAAAAATATAGATTTTGCGCTATGATTTATGATGTGACTTCAGGTTTTGAGATTTTGAAATAATGATTTTCTTTGTGTATGTGATCCAAAAGATGAGGGGTTAATCTAGAATTAAAAAGATACACTGCAAAAAAAGTGTAGAAACGGTAGTCAAATTCAGTGTTTAGAGATATGACACGTTGAATTCCTAAAACACTTGGCATTAAATGTATAAACACACTAATGTCAAATCTAAACATGTTAGATGTAAACATGTTAGATATAAGTGTTTCTAGATATTAAAATACATTAAAAGGTTTAGAAACGTGGTGCAAAAGAGTGTTTAGAAAAGTGTTTAATTTCTAAGCATGTTGTGACGTTTAGTTACCTAAATATGAAGGACTTCGATTGAGCTTAGTTATTTCACCACAGTGATTAGTATATGGATAAGCATTATATATATCCAAAAACATGATTTGTTGAAAACTGAGGTCACCCTCCATCGTGAAATCTCTGTGACAGCCTCTAACTATTCTGGAAATAACGGTTTTCAAGGCATCTGTGGGTATGACGAAGGTTCCAGAATGCTCCAATTCTTTAAAAGAATGCTCATGTGGTCGTTTTGTTGTGCATAAATGAACATACATATTTTTAAATTTCCTTGCATAGTTATAGGGGTCATTATGGTTACTACAGGGTCTATGGAATGTCACATTCACTGCTTAAAGGGTAACAATTTAAAAGATTACAGGAGAGACATCTTTTTTCATCATAATTAACCGTAGCGGGTACAATAATGTGAAATTAGTTACTTAAATCAACGGTTTTGGCATCTTAACCCCACCATCACCTTGAACTTTGTGGGCCTAGACCTAAGGTCCAAAAATTATGCTAACTATATAGTTGTAAGTCAATAAGAACAAAGAGTACAATAGTGAATGATTTAGCTCAATTGTAATCATTTTATTGTTTACGCGTTACAAAACTTCTTCCCATTCCTTGCATGACTGAATAGAGAAGAGAGAGAAAATGAATAGGATCTGTGTTAGCATTACTTGGAAGCTTGTTCCAAGCTCATTTGGTCACTTTTGGCAAACCATATATACAACCGTTTTGAAATAGCCGTAAATATCATTTTCGAAACGGAGTCTTCCGGACTCAGAGGTCGTCATTTGGTTCTTCAATCGCCTCGTCTTAATGGCGCAATGAAAGATGAAGCCTTCTGCAATGAAATGTTAGTCCTAATGTAGCTGCTTGTCATTATTTTAGACAATCCATTTCCATAACTGGTCCGTTTCTTTTTGTTGTTAGGCTTATATAAAATCCGGAATTTATATATATCTATTGATTAAAAATGATTCCTCTCCCCTGGTTTAGGCTAGACTTACGATAATGGACAATGGCTATACTCGTCCTTATCAGAGGCGTTACTTTTTCGGCCCCCTATAGACCGTATTCAACAATCGCCAGCCATGTTGGTGGACAAATAGACGCATTCCAGTACTACATACATCACCTGTCAATGATTGCAACGCTAAACCTGGATCGATTGACGGTGCGAAATGGCATCCTTACTGATTTGTAGTCCTGGAGTATGCCTCTTTCCCCAACATATCTGGTAGCTGATCTCATTGAATACTCTATAGAGACAGTCATATTGGTACATGACTTGTCCTCACATGTCATTTTTTTAAGAATACCATAGCACGTGCTGTACAATACGATCCCATAGTATGAAGTGTTGCATCTTGTACTGGATCCTGAATATCCCCCCCCCCACAACTGATTACTCTTTGCCTGTGGTAGTCATACATTGACAGCCTGCATGAGTGCACAACATAACTGACCTCACCCTGTACACATCGTGATAGGCTTAATCAGTGCTTGTGGGTACGCACTTGTTGAGGAATTTAACTTGTTCCGGCACACGATCAGGTACTGGAAATGGGTAGGTCATAGTTCTCGTGTATAGTAGTTTTCATTCGCACAATACTTGTCCAATTTGTTTTGTTTAAAGTTTCTCGATATCTGTCTATATTATTAACCCTCGACTACCGAAGGGAAGAGGAGGGCACCCTCTAAGGTAAGATACAGGTTGATCCTAAAATGATGGATGGGGCGTAGCAACCACCCCTTTCGGAAACAATACCAACATGCCTGAAGGAACATCACAGGCACTTAATTTTTTAGTACCAATAGATAGATATGGTCCTCCTCATTCCATGGATACCAAATGAGTATTAACATACCAGAATTACGCCATAAAGTTTGCATGCCTTGCGAAATTTACTTTACATAGTACACATTGCATATAGGGAAAATTTTATTTTGGCAGGCCACAAATTAATTTAAGTACACTGTGGTAGAATGGGAATTCATTTTATTTTTTTTTTAAAGTTTAAGATTTCAAATATAAAGTGTGTTTTTGAGTTTTTTTGGAAAATATCAATTTCCCCCTATCCATACAAAAATGGCTCAGGAAGATGGGGTTAGAAATGAAAATCGTAGCGTTGTCTAATAATATAACCATGTTGATAAATTGACAATCGACAAAAATGAACTCTGAATAGGGAAGAAGCCGATCTTTCCAAGGTTAAGCCCTCGTCACAGGTCTGTTAGAAAAAAACATACTGCGAAAGATAAAGATATACTCGCTGTATAATGCTTGATGTTTGCGCTGTTAAGTACGAGTAGCGCAAACTGAAAATATTTGGTCTTACGAGGCTCCTGTTTTAATCTTACGTATTTACTTGAGCAAAGCATACTTATAGCTCATTATCATCGCCTTATTTTGCCTTCCATTGTATAATGAAGATAGTGATAAGAATTCCTTGCGTTTATAAAGTTACTGATGAATGACGATGATAAAAGGGGCGCAGATTTTAAAATTTAGTGGTAGATTAGAGGCAGTATACTATTATATTCACAATAGACCAGCCTGTAGAGCAAATTCATTTAATAATATTTAACACTCCAATATGAAAAATAATAAATACCGGGAATACTATTTATCATAATACTACTAATAATAATAATAAAATTATAATATAATATTGTTATAATGACATAATACTATACCCATATCTCTTTCTTGTTAGTTGATTCAAGGCCACGTGTTTAGACAAAAAGACAATGTAAACCGGTAAACTCAATCAGAGCCTGTATAGACATGCAAAGTACTGGATACTATAATTAATTTCATTGAAAGTTTGTCTCAAAGAATTTCCCTCAAATGCAGAGATCAATAAGGACAAAGAACAACCCTCGCGTAATTTAACGGTCTTGTTTCAGTGTTTCGCTTGTCTTAAATCAGTTCCCTATCGATGTCATCGGTCAGTTACCTCAGGATGCAACTCACAATGGCTTTTGAATTGCATTTTGTCTGGGGATCCATATGAAAACGTGATCCCTGAAATGCTTGTCCATTTAAGAGAAAGAGGGAAAAGAATTCGGTTTTATACTTACATTATTACTTCAAGGAATACGTTCGTTTGGGAATTTTGCAAATGTAATAAAATAACAATCCTCACGGACCTATCCCGACTGACCCGTATGTAATAAATCCACCGGACATACTCGCCTTCGGAATTACTTTCAACCCGATCCTCGATCATGACTCGGCCATTTGATACGTTGAGACATAGATTCAGATATGCCTAGTCCCCGACTCCTTAGAATTAGTCGTTAAGTCTTGGTCTTTTCAAGATTCCGTTCTAAATCGGTCATCATGCAACGACCCTGGGACAAATATTCACTATATGATGGGACTAATACCGAATGGTATCGTTATCAGTTAACCAGGAACTTGAAGGCAATTTATCTGGTTGTGAAACCTGGTACCCTTACGACCTGAGCGCAAACCCTGTCGACGCATCATCAGTATAAAAAAAAAAAAAAAAAAAATCAGTAATTTTGAATTTTTAAAGTATTTTACAGTACTGGAGATCATCATCATCATCTCGGCTGCGACAATGCAACTACAATCTTCTTCCAATTGCTGCGGTCCTGGGCTAAGTTAAAATTTGGTCTGGTTGCAGCTTTTTTATCCCCGAACATGACGCACACATGATAGAAATGACGTCAACGGATATACTATTGTTTGAAAGGTCTTGCAAATTGTTTTCAATTATTTGTTTGTGTGTGTGTTGTGTTATTTTGGTTTGTTTTGCAACATATGAAAAAAGACCATTCCAGTTAGACTAAGTGACTGGTAACTTAAAAGTAAACAAAAGTAAAACTGGAGTAGTTACTATACAGGCGATGCTACAGTTACAAGCTACAAAACTAGCATTCATAACGGATATAAAATCCATGTAATGAAGTCCATTTCATTGAGCTCTCTTGTTTTATCTTCACTGTCACTGAGCATTGAAATTAAAAGAAAACTACCACTTCTTTTGCTTGGAGTATCCTTTCCTGTCGCCTGCCAAGACCTAGTAAATTATGGATTTTCATTCGCGATATTGACTGTACCTCTCTAATATCAATGCCGGAATAGTACGGGCTTAACTCTTGGTATTTATTTCAAATTAGCATCAAGTTCTTAATATAATCAATGGAACAGGGATACTTCATTGAGGAGTTAGTGCCGGTAGTATATAGTTCTTCGTAACACTTTCAGATGCGATGCTTGCAGACCTTTGAATCCTAACTTGTAAGTCGTAAAGCTTTCTAAGGGTACGCTAAGAGAACTGTCCTGACGCTTTTTGTCCAAAACGAATCTAAAAGATGAAGAAGTTTACACAGAAGCAACGGTAAATGTAGATGAATTCAGCATACGACTGGGTATCGAACAATACAAATCGATGGCAAGATTAATTTACTACAATTGCTCATTTCAGTATACAGAGGACGGTGTACACTGTGTGAGAGCCATGTATATAAATCCCCTATTCCTAAGATGAGTTCGGTAGACGATGTCAGATTCATTGGGCCAGCTATATCTGATCTAATATCTAGGCACGAGATCTTACCGTCTGTAGGAAAAGATGTTCACTGTAGAGGAACGGCACAAAATTATGAAAAAGGGAAACTGAGGGACTGCCCGTACGTGTATATTTCGTGTCAGGTGCCCTTTTCTAACACGTGTCTTCAGTAGGTCATTAGCTGCTAGGTTTACCTTTAAATACACACTCAGTTCATGAGTGTCGGCTTTGATGACCGCTTCACACGTTGCATGGAAGGTAGAAGCGGGGTCGACGGTCTGGTCCCCTGTACATTGGAATGTAAGTACATGCTGAATAAATAAGGAAACCTACCTGACAAAAGAATCAACAAATAGAGTCCGCTGGAGTTCGGTGAAAGTTCTGAGCATGTAAAGAATGCCCTGTGGTCTCGCCGGACACCACCGGACCAGACCGGGCGTGGAACGGTGTCAGAGGATTAGTAAAGGAATTCTTAAACGTTGCCACCGTCCAGGCAAGTAGCATTACTGGTTCGATCAGATTTGCCATTAAAATCCTAAGATGAGTTCGGTAGACGATGTTAGATTCATTGGGCCAGCTTTATCCGATCTAATATCTAAACGCGAGATCTTACAATCTGTACGAAAAGGTGTTCACTGTAGAGGAACGGCACAAAATATGAAGGAGGGAAACTGGGGGACTGCCCTGGCGTATATATTTCATTTCAGGTGCCCTTTTCTAACACGTGACTTCAGTAGGTCATTAGCTGCTTGGTTTACGTACGTTATACCGTATTTATTCAATGATCATCTATTTCGTCCTTCTGTCCTGTTATCCTTCGTTACATATACGTTGGTTGACCTGTTCCAACCTTTAAATACACACTCAGTTCGGCTTTGATGACCGCTTCACACGTTGCATGGAAGGTAGAAGCGGGGTCGACGGTCTGCTCCACTATACATCGGAATGTAAGTACATGATGAATAAATAAGGAAACCTGCATGACAAAAGAATCAACAAATAGAGTCCGCTGGAGTTCGGTGAAAGTTTTGAGCATGTTAAAAAATGCCCAGTGGTCTCGCCGGACACCACCGGACCAGACCGGGCGTGGAACGGTGTCAGAGGATTAGTAAAGGAATTCTTAAACGTTGCCACTGTCCGGACATAGCATTACTGATTCGATCAGATTTACCATTAAAATATAATCCTACAGCCTACTCTATTGTTTACCTTTCTGTATTTTTCCACAATAAACACCATGAAAATATATTTCCATTTTAATTGTGACATCAAAATATTTGTAAAAATTTATAACTTCTACTTAACCTTACCAATCATATGTTTTATTTATATCATATTCTATTTAAAATTGCCTTACACAGTCCTCACGCCGAAACACCGCAATATTAAAAATAGCCTCCAAGGTTCTCGTATGACTGAATTTGAAACTTCCATTGGAATTGTGACATGCAAATATTTGCAAGAATTTATCCCTTCTACTAAACCATACTAATCCTGATGTTCATCAATCCAATAGTCTATTTAAAATCGAAAAGTTCTCACGTCAAACTGCGCATAATTTCAATGGAAATTGCGACATGCAAATATTTGCCAGAATTTATCCCTTCTACAAACCTTGATAATGATAACGCCTACTAATCCTGATATACTTTATTTGCGCCATGTTCTATTTAAAATTGCCTTACACGGTCCTCACGTCGAACTGCGTAATACTAACACCACCTTCCAAGATTATCGTATGACTGAATTAAAGACTTCTATTGGAATTGTGACATGCAGATATTTGCAAGAATTTATCCCTACTTCTAAACCCTACTAATCCTGATATGTTTCCTCTGTACCAAATTCTATTTAAAATTACCGTACACAGTCCTTACGTCAAACTGCGCAATACCAAAGCCTCCAAGATTCTCGTATGACTGAATTTGAAACTTAATTGACAGAATTATAAGCTCAGCTTGTAAGATATCTCTGTGAAATAGTCCGTGCGTGCTTTCTTAAACGTGGCTTGAAATATGTAATAGAACCTCCCTTAAGTCAAAGGGATCTTTGTTTACACGTAAATATATTAACTTTATTGTTTCAAACAAAGAAACTTCATTATCGTCGTTGAGAGAAAATACTAATTCTCCCTTTTGTGTTTTGGTTCATAGGGTAATATAGTAAATTAACGGTGCCTTTCTTTATCCTAATACCTCAGGTTTTGCTTATGGTTCTCTAGATAACACCGAGAAAAGGTCACTTATAAATTTGCAGTTAATTTCGACAGTGCGTTTTGATGTCATAAGCAAATGTTTTGTATCACGGTGCCCACAGGCCACGATGTTGCAATTTCTGTCCATTCGCGGTCAGAAAATACAAAATTAAGAAAATCTTCCAGAATAGATCAAATTTGCATGTAATATTAGGCACACATACTATATTAGGCTAACGGTTCCGATGACATAAACATCTCAACTTTTTAGGTAAGTCGGGGGTCAAGGCTGTGGGTCACAAAATGCCCCTTCAAAATTATATCAGCGATATGCTTATTAAAATATTTTGTATCGTCTTGTGAGTGCAATAAAGTCATAATAAGAGATTTTAAGTATTTTGAAAAAACTAGCTCTATATGAATAATTTCCATATAATAAGTCTTAATGTATTGTAAAGTTATTAGGTTAATTAGCCCTAATTAGGTGTAGGTGTGACTCGATGAATAAACAAGAATAAATAAATAATAAAATAAGCGCCGTATTATAACATTCCCTACCTGCTACTAATTCTGTACACTTCTCGTAATGGATGTCTCATATCACTGATTAATACCAGGAATACTTTAGTATAGTATCGCCTTTCCAGGGGTGTTTCGGTAAGGTGACCCATCTGACAAATTTTCTTTTTCTGACATACTTATGAATTCGGAAACCTTTAGGGAATAAACACGTGGTTCATTCCGAGAAGGGTTTCCGAATTCATAAGTGTGTCAGAAAGAAGTGGGTCAGATGGATCACATTACCGAAACACTCTTTTTACAGTAGGTACACAACACAACCGACCTCACCGTTACACATCGTGATAGCTTGTACCTATTGCTTATGGGTACGCACTTGTTGAGGAATTTAAGTGTTGAGGTTGGTTTCAGAACCCAACGCAGTTCTTCTCGTCTACAGTTTTAAATCATGGTAACAAAATTTTATACGTTCTCCGTCGTCGATTGTCAACGATTGTTTTGTTTCGAAGTTTCTATATATATTTGTACGTTATACATGTCGCTTTTACAGGTTCTTCTTCTAACCACATTGAGTCATTTAAATAAGTAACAGACAAGTAGACCGTCTGAATAGGGAGGAACCACAACCTCTCGTGGTCAAGCCGCTCTAAAGTATGTACTTTTCAAAACACAATCGAACGATTGCAGACGAATTCGCCGTATAATAGATACTTGACGCCGTAAAGTGCTAGTAGAGCAACTAGCAAAACCAATTTATCTTGTACGCGTATCTTTATAATCTATATAGATTTACTTGAAACAAGCATACTCTACATTTCCACTGTGTCATGAGTATTTTGTAGATCTGTATATTGAAGATAGTGAACAGGAAATCGCTTACGTTGGCCAGGGGAGTCACAGAGGGAACGCAAACGCTGACGATCTTATCGATGCGTAAGGTTTAAGAGGATTTATAGATCATAGATGTCAACCAATTCGATGTTCCAAGACAATGATTGTGGTCAACTGAGAAAACATGTAATCAGTCTTCCAAAACCTATTTGATAGAGAATCATTACCTTGTTAGAGAGCCACGTGTGGTCTATTGGAAAAGCGCAGGAACTCATGATACATTATACAGTTAAAATCGTGAGTTCGAGACCAAATGTGGTCAAGTGTTTTTGTCCGAGGCTAGGTTACATAGTCTCAATTCCTAGGGGACCAAGCGAAATATGGGAAGCTGTTATGGGGAATATAAAATCGCAGTGGCTGATAGGATTGTGTGCTTAGCCAGCTGCCGCCTAGGTGAAGCGACATGGTTGTGACGATTTCCTGATGGCAGCGTAATAAAAATATGCAACAGCGGGGGTGTGCTTGGTCTAAGTGTGAAACACGCATATATAATCGTATAATTATTATTAATATTATTATTAGTATTATTAATATGATTATTATTACCCCATTTTGCGAGTAAAAAAATCGCGAGTAAGTAAATGCGAGTCCTGGACAGTCTTGTACAAGGTAGTTCCCTTCCTGAAAAATACAGAACAGTGCAATGTTTTGGGGACAGTTTCCACAACAACAAACTATAGGTGGTATACAAGCGTGACCTTGATACGATTATCCAGCATTGCATTACTAAGGGATGGACGGCAAACACTTTGGTCAATTCGTTTTGACCAGGAAAAACGTGTTGCTAAATAGCTCACTTTTTCTCGTGACAATGCTGTGGTATTATTTAAATTGATGGTTCCTGAAATTGTGGTGTCATTTTCAGTGACATTAATAGCTTGTATATGCAACTATTATGGAGTTCCTTTGAAGGAAGCATTTAGTTTTCTTGAATGACCAGAAGAAGGCCCGAGTTCTCCTAATCCTCACACTACTACCATGTTGATTCCCATTACAAAACAAGGTACACATCACACATGCATCGTATGCACTTACTGCATTTTCGTCACAATTAGTGGTTCGGTTTCTCCTGAGACACGGATCTAAACTCCAAAACAGGCCAATGATAATCCACCCATAATCAGCTCTAAAATGATACATGCCGTGTAAATGTCATGATTCTTGTATACAAAAGTTGAATTCATTTTAGGTTCAGATGGGCTGTAAAACGCATAATCTTAAGTACCGAACCTATTCTCTTCTACGAAATTTGAATATATGATATACCAAAGCTAGGGAAAATTGTGCGCGTAAAACCAACCATTTTGCCAATTTTTAAAAGAAGGTGTTTTGGCGTCAACAGTTAGAAATAAATGAAAATACAAGCATGAAGAACCAGCTAAGACAATAGACACAATTCTGTTCAGAAAGGACATGTCTCAAAAATAACTTAAAGAGAAGGCGGCTCACAAACCAAAGTGTCTTTCACATACAATCTTACTTGTAACATGAGATGTGACATTTGAACGCGTCTTGCATAGAGACATGACTTGTGTCGAAGTGGAACGACAGTCTCTTCAGCCCCCATTTCGAGACCGTCTTGTGGAAGATGTGTCTAGGTGTATAGCTATGGGTCTTATATTTCTATTATTTCTATAATTTCTAGTGCGAAGACATGTGTCTTACATATGACGCCACGGCAACTTTTTTTACAAACAGTTGATTGGTTTGTTAATAGCCCTATAATACTTGGAAAGCATAAGGGATCACGTTTCTGATCTGCAAATATAATCATACATCTGGAACTATTGTGGTAGTCACAAAGCCAATGTCTATCCTGATGGAACTTTTAAGGGATCGAAGGGAATCGGGGTGTAAATTGCCTATTTGCATAACGAGTTCATCGGACGCTAGAAAACTACAATATGCTCCTTCACCAATGACTACAGGTGAGGAGTTCTAGTTGTGTTCCGTATTCATGGATACACGCGGCCCCCGGATAGCAAGACTAGTTGAAACAAATCCTGACACCACCACAAGCCATACCAAATGACTTGTGGAGGAACGAGCAAACAAAATGTTGAATGGCTGGATGCATTGACCTCTAAGTGTGTTATGGCAGAATTTTCAATCTGTTTTAGATAGTGACAATGGGCCATGTTTATGTGAAAGTTACGTGAATGAAAGTGAAAAATGGGAGATATATTTCGTCATGTGGTGAACAAATTCGTAACTGACTTTTTGGCGAAATTGAGTATTTTTATAATATGAAAAAAACTAGTCAGTACGCTTATTGATCTAAACTCCTCAAAAAAAAGTTTGGAAATTTTTTAAAAAAAGAAAAAACCTAAAAAATTAAAAATTTGATTACACTCTTTTGCATATCACCGCGCAACAAGACTCACCGTTCGTCCTCTGTTACAATGACACCAAAATTCATTAAGAATTTGATTTCTTCAGGTTGAGTGACACTCATTGACGACGTGTAGGGCTGAAAAGAAAGTGCCAAATTCAGTACCTCATTTTAAGAGTTTCACGGGTGACACCAGGCTGAAGATGATTAGGTTTGATTTAAATGCGGGTTTGCCTAGGAAAAAATGTCAAAAAGTGGTTCATTCAGTATCTCATCATCCCACGCGTTATCGAATTACAGAAGGCTCGTGCCATGGGTCGTAAATTGAAGATGGCAGTTATCCCAAGAATCAAGTTGTAGTCAATGTTGGGGGTCAGCCCTAGTGCTGTATCAAAATGGAAAACAAAAAATTCGTTGCAAAAACTGGTAGTGAAGGTGAGACCCAAGAAGCGGTTGTCCCCGGGCGACAAACCCCAGAAAGAAAGGTTTTATACTCTCGCTCCTCGGAATGGAGAGATGTCTTCAGAAAGAAATTTAAAGGCACCGTTGTTGGCAGTATTTGACAGAGTCCAATCTGAGAGCCTTGTAACTTTGCTAAGAGAAGCAATGACAGGCCCTTCACCATAAGGCCCGGTTAAGGTGGGTGGCTGGCAACACCGGTAGTGGAATTTAAACATGGTGACAGAATTCATGTTTTTCAGATGAATTGAATGCAGATTTTGCTATTCAGCGTGGATGGATGGGTAGTAGAGTTAAGTTTGGAGGAGACGTGGTGAAGATTCCGTTCTGTTGCATTAGAAGAGCGACAGCTTTTGGTGGCGGGAGCCCTGATAACTGGGAAGATAAGACTTGTTGTTATTGAAGGAAAACAATACTGTCGTTTTCGGGGACAATTATCCTAGGGCGTTGCCATCTCTGAGACGATATGCAGTACTCCCTAAACTACGATAAGCCCATCCGTATGTGCTTGGATCGTCAATGAGGAAACTTTGATAATGAAAGTTTAAAAACCTCAGTAGCTTGCCATCAGCAAACTCATCCATTTGGGCACATTCCGTTTAACCAAATCCTCTTAATTTAAGCAACCCTAAATTGAGGACAGGTCCTGAAAATTTGGCCCTTTCTTTTCAGAGCCTACCAGTATTCAAGGAATGTCACCAAAACCATGAAGTCCCATAAGTCTTATCATTTTTTCTGGTTCACTTGTCAGAGGAAAACTGAAGCTTTCACTGATAGCAATTAGAGTGTAATAAAATTTCCAATTAAATGAGAAATACAGTCTGAAAAAAAAATTCCAAACTTTTTTTGAGGATGTTTACATTCAGGGGACAGTCTCAATTTATTGCAGAGTTATTTAAGAGAAATAGGCCTATTTAGGTGGAGCTAGATAAGACTTTGTCTGCACTCAAGATAATTTTCCCGTGTCGAGCAACAAGTTCAATGGTAGTAGATACGACTTTGTTGCACGACACGGGAAAACTAGTATGTAGATACGACATTTTATTTCTTGTAAAACGATGGTTTTTAAAAAGGTGTATAAGTAAAACATCTCCCAAAATATTTTGTGAAAAGAGCAGTTTCATTTTTTACCAAATTTATGCTAATTTCGGCCCCAAAAAACTTTAAAACATATCAAAAAATGTAGTTACGACCTTTTCCACTCAATAATTACGCTCAGTACTTAATTGATTTACAAAAGTAAATGAATACGCATAATTTAACATATATTTCAAGTATAAGGCTCAATTTATTACAGGTATTAGGCTAATTAGACCTACTAGGTGTAGATACGACTTGCACTCAAAATTGAATTTCCCGTGTCTTGCAACAAAGTCGTAACTGGTAGATACGACTTTGTTGCACGACACGGGAAATCATGTGCGTAGTTACGCCATTTTAATTATCCAATTACTTCTTAATTAGTCGACTTAAGTGAGAAATGAAATATTTATAAGATATTTAAAAAAAATACATTTTTATAGTGTGTAAGAATTATTTTCATCTGAAAAGTCACAAAAGAATGAAACACAAAAATGCTTCTCCTGTAAAATCATGAAAATGTAGATACGACTTTGTTGCACCCACATGGCGATTTACTCCAATTGAGGATGAAACGACAAATTCTAAATGTAACAATTATGACGATAGGTATGGCAGCAGATTCAGTAGTGCCTGTACAAGTGTGACAATGGGGAATAATCTGTGTTCGATTGTCGCAAGCCACACAAAACATCAAAAATGCTTTTCAGAATTGTTTGAGCAGCCATAGAATCTACTCGTTTAACCTGAACCATTTTTTGTAACAAAACTCCCGAAGGGGAGGGGGGGGGGTGGTTACCACCCCCCCCCACCTGTGATGTTTGTTACTGAACACCCGATTCCTGTAAATTTGGTACCAAAGGATAGCTTAGAGTTTCTTCTTTCCATTGGTACCAAAATAACTACTAACATCCCCATTATGACGTCACTAAATATAAATTTAAAAAAAATGCGTTTATTTACCCACCCTTAGTTTATCTGTCCCGGCACATAAAGTGCAATTAGGCTTGAAGCACGAATTAATTGTGAAGTCCATTTTAATTTATGTCATTGTTTGCTTTCTTTGTTCTCTTTCATATCTACCCACGAATTCTGACTGTGATCTTCAATGAAAACCAGGTAAGTTATCACATTGTTGGTGGTGAAATATTGTTTAACAGTTACACAACTTTATTTTAATTTTAGCAACATTTGTCTTTACTGATTACCTCTTTTGTTCCACTAGTGTCAACAAGTTGTTTGGAAAGAAAACCGCAACCATGCTTTAATAAATTGCTTTGACCTAATTACTCTTTCAAACCCAACTTTGGATTTGGAAAATATTGTAACTACAAAATTGTGAAGGTGTTGTCAATGCAACGGTGTAGTGGCATTTAATTAGGGAACATCTTATGACATGTTTTGTAAGTTTAAATTATAAATTTCGTGGAATAATGGCCCCTCTACACATTCGCAATTAATTATACTAAATGCAATGCAAAATAAACGTATTGAACATGAAACTGTAACATCAAATAACTTCTTTACCTTAAATAGCGTCACCCGCATCACATACTGTCGTGTTTCACACTTTTGAGGTTTTTGCGAAATTCCGCCTACTAACTTAAGTCATCGAGTTCTTGCCATCCAACAAGTTTCAAAATGTGAGGCTGCCTAATTAATTAGTTTATAATTAAGATTTTGTCATTTTACTCAAAATCTCATATTCCGTATCACATACTGTCGTATTTTAAAATCGCCATCATTTACACGTGTTTGATATGCGTTGTATTTGCCTATCCCAAAATAAAACGCTTTCACCTACAGACCTATTTGAGTATTCCATGTTATTCGTAAACAGCTTTTCATAGTATCTACTTTACGTACATTGAAAAACAACGGGTCATTAGCGTTTATTTTGCAATATACATTATTGTGTTAACATACAGACTTATAACTGTGTAGCCTAATAAGATAATATAATTGCAGTATAAGTTGGATTTATGGTTGATATTGGACTTTAAAACTGTGTTCTTCAAAACAGTAGTGTAGATGTTTCTTTTATGCTTCGTTTACCGTATAGACATGAGATGTCGCGCGGTGGATTTTGAATGCGATTTTTCGGAAAACGTGTTTGTAAAATAAGGACAATAGTGATGTGGCGACGATTGTATTGAAAACAAATCAAACCGACAGCGATTGACCAATGAAACTTCTAATCAAATCAATAATGACAGAGAAAAACCCTCAAGAGCTATTTAATTCTTCGCTAGGTAAGTGATACGGTGCCTATCCACGCATCAATTCAGGTGACATCGGACAGTCAGCATGGCTTTGAGTGCTATTGTTGAATGACTTTTACAAAATGTAGTGCATTTTTGGTAATCAAGTATATCGAAACCATTTTTTAAAATATCTTTTTTTTCTTTTTGCATGACAACCGGTATTACCTTGGTGTGTTACCTTTCGACCTCATGGTTATTTTGCACCCGTAAGCATGAAGCACATGGGCACATGCAAAGTGCTACTAAGCTGGAGGAAAACAGGTGATGGCACTGAAAGCCTCGGGTTTGTCTAAGTTATAATCAATTATTATCACTTGATTGATGCGAAGCAATATATCGGAATGTTGTCGCCAGCAATTTCAAGTATGGTGTTTCTTTGCGCATGATGGACATTGCTTATACTGACATTTGACGGATACTGGTCAG
Organism: Ophioderma brevispina; assembly: GCA_023653785.1. Taxonomy (NCBI): domain Eukaryota; kingdom Metazoa; phylum Echinodermata; class Ophiuroidea; order Amphilepidida; family Ophiodermatidae; genus Ophioderma; species Ophioderma brevispina. The sequence continues at coordinate 88,986 of JAMKCH010014962.1, read as the reverse complement.
GTTACAATGCCTGGAAAAATATGTGATGGATTATCGTTGATGATCTATTTAACACGATCAAATACTTATCTTTAACTGATTTTGTATTGGCAAGCTCACAAGATTATTTACAATTAGCTCCTGGGACATGGGGCAATTGCTTAATTGTCTGAGGCCAATGCACCGTAAGCAGTTGAGCTCTGAAAGTCTATTCCTTAACAGACACTTTCGTTTTTTAATGTTTTTGTCGGATTTGCCGCCGCCACAGAAACACCGTTATCTAATCACTTTTGACTTAACTCGAAAAAACACTACTAATAAGTTACATGTTGGAATTAAGGAAAAGAGACGTGTAACCATTAAATATTAATCAAAAATAAGTTATGTAATGCCTTATTGCAATTTTTTAACCTTAATTTGGTGAGCGAATTTTATACCGAACACTTAAAGTTACCATGCACGAAAGTAATGAACTAAAAAAAATACCAGTAGTTTGCATTCGGGTTTGTTTAGATACTGCTTCTTCCATTGTGGACACAACACCATTCGAAGTTTTAATGATAAACATATTTTGTTTGCTTTGAAAACACCACAACCCCTATTATCAATGTATTATCAAAAAATCGTCTTCAAATAGGACAATCTTAGAAATCATTGTTGAAACACTTTGAACGATTTTACAAAACTCCGTCTCCATCCAACCAATGTTGAATGTGGTATCGTCATCCGCAGTCTGCCAATTCCCTCATTAAGTACTGAGTGATACCAGGGGCTTGTTCTTAACACTGACCCGGGTGAGCAATGAAGTGGTGGTGAGTGGTTCAACTACTTTTTTGGTGTTTCTGTAGGTAATTTTTCCATGCAACACTCAATTCAACAAGAATGGGTTACGGATGTCTTACGCATTCCTCTTTGGCAAACTGCTCAATACCACTAAATATCATTCAAATACTCATAGACGAAATTGAAATCAGGGACATAACTGGTAAAAACCATCTATTTGAAAGCATATCTTACATGCCTTGGTAAAACGGATTTGAAAGTTGAAATAGTCACCATTGACATGTTTTTGTAGGTCACAAGAAATAATAATTTATTCTTGTGACCCACAAGAAATAATATTATTTCTGGGACCACAAGAAATAATATTTATTTGGAAGACATATCATCACTGGGCAGGTAAAACCTCCTATGAAATCTAAAGCTCATATGCACACGCTTAATTTTATTTACAAAACTACCGGTTTCCCAATGCGAGAACCGGAAAGTTGAATTACCGAAAAAAAAAAATCCATGGAACCATATAATTGCCCGCAAACCACATATTTATGTCTTGCGAGAGTCTTAGCGGAAGGCGCGACTTTATAGAAGCTTTAATTAGACCGCTTCAAAGGAACACAGATAAACCAAATTAAAGCCAGGTGTAATAGTTATTATAGTCGCCGTACTCATAGTCCGGATACCAATGATAAAGAATAGGACACTCGATTCGTGCCTAGTAGCAGCAGTAGTTCACGCTTTATTCGTTGTCGTCTATGCAGAGTAGTTCGTGGCCAGGCTGAGGCATCCGGGGGGGGGGGGGGCCGGGGGGCTGGAAAACCCCCCTCCCACCGCGGAAATTTTTGGAAGGAAAACATTTCTACAGAAGAAATGCAAGAGAGGAAATGACACTGAAGTTTGCTTACAATTTTGACTAAAAAGCTATGATTCTCATCGCTGCAGAAAAAATGAAAACAAACATCAATACCGTCCGCCGTTCGACGCCTAAACTTTGACTCATCTGCCTTTCTGTGAGTCGGAACGGAAACATCGAAAATTACGACTATAATGATTTTTACCAAGCTCAGATCGATAATCAGAAAGAAATGTTAATACTCTCATGGAGTCAATCGTGGGGGACGAAGGGGGACATGTCCCCACGTTTTGTTGGGCGGGGAACAATTATCAAATGCCCACCCCACCCCCCCCCCCCCCCCCCCCCCATCCAGAAGGGCCTACAGCCTGACTTACTGGATGCGGGGACCGTCGGTCCTACCCTCGTCGAAAAAAATCATTGTGACAATGACATACTTACGGGGTAAAGACTCTGATAGCCCATAAATTCCCAAAGGTTCCGCTAATCTAGAAGAATTACAGACCCCGATTCAGTGCGGGCCTATTTTGTGTGAGAAATGACCGCGTGATCATCTCGACCAATTTTTCTCTACCTTGCAACGTCCAACACGTGCAACCATAAGAGCTCACCAATTCCGTCGAATTTAGAGCAGGTCGTTAGAAAAATTAACTTCACAACAAAAAAGGCTTCCGCCAACAAAAATTTGCGTTAGCAATATGGTCTTTGTACCAATAGAATTTGATGTTTCAATCAAAACCGCGCCGACCCGATTCTGGCGAATTTACCAGGTTTCTTTTTTTAATCCTACAAAAAATAAATAAATTAAAAAAAGCAAAAAATAAAAAAAATAAAAAGTTTTTTAAAAATAAATAGGTTTGTACTTTACGAAATATTTGTTGGAAAACACTCCAGAAATTATTACCATTGCTTGTTTTGTTTACTTGAACATATAATTGATGCTTGAATGTTTCCATTCAAAATATGATAGGAGTGGTTCCTTTGAGTTACTAATCAGTAAACGAAACTTGACCAATTCCATATACTCAAAAAACTGTCCGAATAGTGGTGTTGAGAATACCGGTGAATAGACCATTCGCACTGGTGTTTTTTTGATTTTGTAGCCGTAGAATTGAGTTCTATTATTCACAACTTTCCGGTTGTGTGATTAGCATTGATGATTTCAAACGCTTGTGTATATTTACTTTTTTAACTATATTGGTATGATTGTGAAATTTTAAAGCGGGCCGCGGGTAAGGAGTAAAGGTTGGCGACGGTTTTTTGTTCTCTCATGATTGAATATAATCTGAATTTGTTTACACTTTTGCAGTTTGGAAACAGATATCTAGCAGGACATTACGCGGATTCGGCAATTTTATGCAGCAGATTGGTGGGGTAAATACCAATTTATCGGTGCGCGGAAAATGCGGAATTGCCGCAAATTGCGTTTTCTAAAAACTGATTCTCCTAGATTCGCGAGAGCGCCCGACCTTTGTCTACATTAATATTATTTGTTGATTTCAATATGCTTTTGGCAAACCTTTCCATATGGATTTCTTATCTCGCTTTTAGATCCTTAGGTGGTCAACATCTCATTTTTTAAAGAATTTACAACTCACTATAACTCGCAGAATAAAAGGTGCAAAAGAGGTTCTTAACTTGTCCTCTATATGGAACCCTGTAAAGTTCGGGCCAAAAGGTTCTAAGTTGTATTTTTCTGAGAGCATATAAAAATTTAAATGCTTGTTTGATATTTTAGGCGATTTTTAGTAATGAAGAAAAAAGTAGAATTCTAAAAGATTTTATAAAAACGCGACTCTCTGGGATCGAATTCAGGACATTTTCAATGTTTAATAGAAAGAGCATATACCTTGAAATGCTTTTCTGTATAAGGGATCTAATTTGCCCATAATATACTTAAATTTTTATGGCAGGTTTTATGGAAAAAAAACCCGGCTCTTTTCAATGGAAGAGCATTAATTACATCTGATAACTCTTAACAAATTTTATATGTATAAACACGACTCTCTGGGGCTGAATTATAGGACATATACCATGTTTAATACAGTGTATATCAACAACAAATTTTACATGAAGAAACAACAAAAAATTGATCCGACCTGTAACGAAGTTGATTATCTATGCTGAAAAATGAAGGAATTTGGTGAAGAAATGAGGAAGATGTGATAGATTTTGTAAGCTGACCTGTTTTACCCCGTTTATACTATACAGTTAAGCTGGGTTTTCAGTTCTATCGTTTGTCTGAATATGGTGACAAATCTTTATGAACTTTGCTTCACAAGAGTAAATAGGAAATCAGATTCATTGAATTCAATGATACTCAGTACATAAATTCAATTAATCTAATATATCAGATTATTAATTTTAAATATTGTAAACATTCAAAAAGTAAATTATCACCTGGTCCAGATAGTGCAAACAAGATCTCTATTTCCAATAACTTTATTCTCTAAATTTAACTATTTTTGTCCATTGCCATCAGCTGGAAAATATGAAGACAATTCTTCAATGGTAGAAATCAACGCTGAAGGAAGACTTCATTGAAAACTAAGACAACAGACATAATTATAATATTTTCTTTGCCAAGTTCAAGAAGCGAACGTTTATACGTTTAGAAACTTGTGGCAGAACCCCAATTTATGTAACCTGTATGACTCGTTGTATAAAATTTGGGTTTCAGCTTTTACATATGGGAAATGATAGGTTCCCCAAAGTGTTATATTATGTGTTAATTTGGATTGAAAGAGGAGTCAACAACCTGGGTAACGCACGTTAAAAAGTCCTCCTACAATAGCTTTGGCATGCGTGGTATAATCAGGGCACGAAGAAACTTTTTATCCGGACACTCAACAATAATTATAAAGGAGTCTAGGTTGCCGCCGGGAACCGCTGCTCCATTGCGTACACACGTCAAAGAATCTGAAACCACCACCAAAATTCGAGGCACGACGTTTTAATACGACGTCACACCATGCATAATACAGGTGGTGTGATCTATTCCAACCAATTTACTGCTCGGGTCATGAAGGTACATTCGTGGAAACCCGGAAATAGGCAATGCGTTGTGGCACGGGTTCCGATAGCCCATGTGAAGGGGATGAACAACACGGAATATCGGAACTAGCAACTGGATTAATGAAACAATGTCATGGATGGGATAATAGTTGTGGTTAATTTTACCTGGCCTATTCCCACTGTCAATCAGCATAAAAGTACGAGTCAGTACTCAACCACTGACATTTTCGCTAATATAGACTTCGATCTATTGAAACACAAATTGTACTAGTGTCTAGGAAATTATTATAGAATGAAATGTAATTTTGTTTTGAGATTTTGGGCCAGGGCGAATCTGTTTGACCTTCTGTGCTTTGGTATAAAGCTATACAAAGAGCCCAACCAAGGTTAATTATATTAAGCAGTAGCGCGCTTTTTAGTATGATCTAACAATGTTGTGACGAAGTTCGTTGTGCAGGGTGTTGAAAATGAAGTTCTTTTTTTGCGATTTCTGAAACAGAGACTCGGGAGATGTATGTTAACAAAAAACTGATGTTTTGTCTCTTGATTATTAAAAACATATTGCACTTTTAAGAATTTATTGGCCCCTGAAACTATTTGTATGTTATAAGGAAACTCAATCATAGGGCGTTTTCCTAGCCAAGTTAGATGTTCAAGTCATATTCTCAAGATGAAATTGGCAGAAGGGACTGAGATGAATGGGAGACCGGCTTTGTGAACTGTGTAGAGATGGGAAATTGAAGACGAATACCATTTTGTCTTGGTTTGGCAATTTTTCGATGACATTTCGCCACAAATATTTACACCCAGGAAATACAGATCCGATCCGAGTCCTCCAAAGTTATATCTCTGATGAGTTCGATTAAAATAATGATTATAAGTGGTCTCTCGTTGTGGTGTTTTTCATGCAATGGAAAATCCGTGAAACAATGAATTTCTGTATGCACCTTTATAATTATGCATATGTCTTCCTCATATTTTGTCATATATATTGTAGTGCAAAGGGCCAAGGGCCTATATGTACAATAAATATGAACTGTTGGGTTCAGTTCACATTAGAAACTTGACTTTGTGGACTGGGCAATAGCAATATCAAAGTGTCTTAAGAACAGTGTTATTTGTGCAATATTGTTAAGTGAAAACTCTTATCCGAAATACTTAATATGTTTCAAATGCATTTTAAAACATGTCATTGACCAATGAAAGTTCCATCTCATCAAGTTGATTTTGTGCAATATTTTATGAAGGGAACTCCCATCCAAATATGTTTCAAATCTGTTTAAAGATGCTATTGATCCATGAAAGTTTTCTCCGATCCATATCTTTTTGTACAATATTTGTGCAAACAATTGCTAAAGAAAACGGGTTGGCTTTATATTGTTATTGTTTTGAGAAGAATGTTTTGTTATTACCTTTAACATACCAGTGCCGCAGTAAACCACTTTTATAGAAGAATATCATTGACCCATGTAAGTGAGGTATATATATTCGTTTACACAAAAGTGGTTTACTGTGTGAAATCCACTAGAATAGGAGAAAAATGGGTAGGTGTACAAAACTGTTGATATCTTCTTCCTTTTTCAAACGATTTCTTTCATTTTTAAAAAATATGAAGTGTAAAAATTAGTATTACGAATTAGGTCAGAAAAATTACGGTTGAATGAACATGTCGAGTTCAGGTTCAGCAGTATTCCATGCACTTTTTTAAATACTACTACTACTAAAACCAAAGTTTTAAATCCGGTTTTATCCCCGTCAACGGGGGTGGCCGAATTCACCTCACATTCGCAGCAACCGCCCTAACCCCTTCCTTCCATTTCACCCAATTCAATGCATCCTCCATCCTCAACCCAACCCTCCTACTCTCCTCCTCCACTTGCTTCTTCCATGTCTTCTTTGGACGTCCCCTCCTCCTCAAACCTCCCACCTCGAACTCAAAAGCCCTTCTTAACACATGCTTGTTATCCTTCCTCAACACATGCCCATACCAACGTACACTATTCGCCTTCGGTCCATCGCCTCTTCCAAACCCATCATCTGCATCAAATCCTCAGTCTTCATCCTGTCCATCAACTTCACACCACACATCGCTATCATCATTGTTCTCTCTGCACTCCCATACAGCATCACTGATCTTACACAACTCTTATACACCATTCCTTTCATCTTCAAAGGCTATCTTTTCCCTTGCAACAACTCCCCACATTCCCTAAACTTCACCCATCCATACCTCACTCTAGCTGTCACAGCCACCTCGCATCCACCACCCCTAGTAACCTTATCCCCTAGGTGTGTGAACTCCTTCACTGACTCCACCTCATCACCCAACTTGTCATCCTGTTCCACCATCCATCCAGCTCCCTTCTCACAACTTCTGCAAAATCTCTTGCCAAACTAGGGGTCACTCTCTTCATCTTTGTGCATCTCCCATGGATCCATTTTCCCACATTTCTAACACCACACTGAATTTGATTTTACTCTCTTCCCACACACACCACATGGGTCTACCTTACTCGCTACCACCTCCCTCTCCACCCCACTCACCAGCACTTTGTCTTCCCAAGGTTTACCTTCAGACCCTTACTCTCAAAGCCTTCCATTCCCAAAACTTCTCCCTCAGCCTCTCCAATGTCTCGCTCATTAAAACCAAGTCATCAGCGTACAACATCTCACTCAACAAACCTTCTTTTGCACTCTCCGTGACTACATCAATCACAATTGCAAAAAAAAAACATCTTGTAGAAAGAAACTAAAAGAGCATACCTTGGAATATTTTTCTTTAAGGGATCTAAATTGACCTAAGATATTTACATTTTTATGGCAGGTTTTATGCAAAACACTAAAAGCTGATTATGAACAGTTTATTAATTCAAACAAAACCTAACCCATCAACTACATTTTAAGACCGTTGATCATACGCAGAATTATAAAGTGAACCACTTGTAAATTTCAAATTGTTTCTATTAAATTTGTATAAGAAAAATGTGTTTTGGAAAGTGAACATTGGAGGGGTTCCGCGCTTCGCGCGGGCGGAGACACCCCCTCCCGTACCCACCCCAGCATAACTCGTTTTAAAACACTTTACACGTAATTAATTCAAACAAAATCTAATCCATGGAATATATTTTTCTTTTAATACAGTTTAATCGATCTTTTTAAGATTATAAGGAAAAAAGCTTAATACAATGAGATTTGGTTCTTGGAAAGCGATATTGGCAGCTAGGGGTTCCGCGATTCGCGCAGAAGGTCAGAAATCCACTCCACGTCAATTCCATTTTCATGTTAGTCGCCGGCCTCCCCTTGAGTGTATTTCTGTTGAAAAGGTAATTTTTTGTAAAATTCCAAACGATTCAAAAAATTCGGCCTCGCTGTGCTCGACGTGATACCATTTTTTTTTATGACGGTTCGAAAATCTGAAGAGCGAGAGGGTGAGAGAAGGAAAACACGAAAAAAAACACATTTCCACAAAACAATTCCATTATATAATAAGTATACCCCCCCCCCCCGATTGGTAGCGTTTTTAACATCCTGAATACGCTCCACTGAGGTAATTCCTAGATATCGTGTCCTGATTCAATATGTCTGTAAACAACTCCTTCCATCACACTTAGAATTGATATGAACATTTCCCCATCAACTACATTGAAAAAGCTTGATGGCATATGATAAAAATGCAGAGCTTCCGCGATTCGCGCGGGTGGGGGAACCCTCCCAGCCCCTACCCCCGGAGCCGCTATCAATTCAGCTTGACCTCTCTCTTGGCACCCCCCTTCCAGTCAGGGCTGGATCCGCCCCTGTTGTGGTCCGGTGGACTATAATTACTTTAATAAAACGGTTGACCACTTATAACAGAAGCAACAGTAAGATTAGGAAAAAGTAATAGCAATGGATTGGTTGGTTTGGAAATGGCAAACACTGTGGTGGTCTCAAATAAAGTCGTGAAACAATCACATGTTCGTGACCAGGGCCATACGCATAATTTATTGGGGAGGTACTTCAAAAGGCGGTCATTGGGTGAACCGAACCCATCTAAATGGCCTCTTTTTACTTTTGGACAGCTCATCACCAAAAGGTGGATTTCTGAAAAAAAAAAAGATCTAAATTGTTTGACTACAGTATGTAACTAGAACACACGCCTGGGATCAAGTCAAGAATCAATAGTTAAAAATAAATAATTTTTTACTTATTTTAAAAAATTACCCTTTAAACAACATACTTTTGTATCGCCTAAAAGCGTACCTTCTGCCCATTTTGTGGAAGGGGAGGGATGCGATCGCACCCATCGCACATCCCCCCGGCTTGTGATTAGTATATTTCGCAGCTATTTGTATATTCTCATATATACCATAATAGATATTCGATGTGGACTCCTTTTATGCCGAAATATTGTCCTGCATGTACATACAGGCAAAATTAAGAGATTGCGTAGGTTCTTCAAAGTATACACTTTACCACTTTTAAACACTTTATTGCATTTATTTATTTTTGTTAAGTAACATGCTATATAGAGCACTCTGTCGCTATTGCTGGTTAGGGTGCCTCATTTAATGGGTGCCTCATATGTGCGATTAACCTATTTGCCTAGAGTAATTTTGGCCTCTCTGCAATGGGTACACACCTATAACTATAGTCTGATTTTTTTATTCCTGTCAGTAAACGCATATTGTCCATGGTACGAATTAAGGTGGAGGGGATGTGTTGAGATCAAAAACTAAAAAGCCTTATTAGCAGCTGAAATGCTCAACTTTGTTCAACAGAGTAAAATGCTTGAACCCATTGTATATGAACTTTTTTGTATCGAATTTATAAAAGGCTTCATACCAGATTCAAATAAATAGATTGTCGTAAAGTCTGAGACACGCTATCGATTCCTTTGTTTGGTCACTTTGGTGTCAATCAAAGAACGGATAAAATGTCATTGAACATCAAGGCTGGGTGATGAGGAGGATTAGGCCACGGAGATATTGTAGTTTGTTATGACTAACCAAAACTCAAAAGTACTTAGATAAATGATTGGACCAATTGGATAAATTTCCTGGGACAAGACAAAAAAATGTCAACGTATCAGATTTTCTAATATTCCTTAGTGACGTAAAAGAACTTTGGTTAGTAATAATTACTTATCCGTATCATTTTCTTATATTGAATGCTTCAGAGTTTGTTCAAGTCTGGTGTTTTGAATTTATGCAGTGCATTTGCCTTGTAATATTTGCTTCGTGAGAAAAGGGACAATTTTTAATTATGGCCTCAATCTGATCCGGTATCGTAGCATCGAATTGCTATTGTATTGATTGAGTAAAGTATACAACCTCTCAGAACGAATGGAATCGTCAACACGCCCCAAAAACTGTTAATGAACTGACTTTTTTTTTTTTTTTTTTTTGGACTGGAAGTAATTACTGGGAACGATTGATGCCAGTCACAGATCGTTATATTTTTATGCTGCTTTATAATCATCTTTTTATCTATGCTAACATCTGTCAGTTTTCTGTTACTACCACATTGAGCCATTTGAATAAACAACAGACAATTAGGCTAGGTGTTTGGACAAAACAAACAGAGTACAGTCTGAATAGCGAAGAAACTGTACCATTCAAGGTCAATCGGTTGTAAAGCATGTGGTACAGAAATATCGAAAGATCGAGAAATACTCTCCGTGTGGTATATATTTTGACGCCATAAAGACAAGTAGGGCAAGAAAAAAACAATTTATCTTACTGGGCGGCTTTTTTTCTATGACGAGATAGCAAACAATGCAGCTCATCATTTTCGTCTTTATTTTGTCGTACATTGTCAAATGAAAATTAGTCCTAAAATGAAATACTGATGATGTTAAATGCAAAGGTTTGTGCTGAAAATTATTATTTTTCCAAAGGGTATTTTTTTTTAATTGTGTAACTTTAGAATCCCCTTGTTGTGGTGAAAAAATCTACAAATTCATTACACCGTTAATTATTAATTATTAGAACAAATTGTTTCTTTAACCAGATATAGATATATGCTGGCATGTAATTTGATCCGGAATTCATTTCCCTATACAGATGAATGGAAAAATCCTAAATCCGGGAAAAATGTACCATGAAAAATACTACACTGTATTAAACGCCCGATTTGTTGCTATATTTAGTTAATGTGCTCTATTCTCTACTCACAAAGGCAATTAGGTAACATTTTGAATAAAATGGCAAAATGAAATGGTCGCTTTCCGACCCGCAATCATTGCTTCGCCCCTTCGCCTCTCTAAATCAATCAATAATGTTTGTTTTTTTCTTTCACTAATATTAATGTCGTGGAGTACTCTTGACATGTCCAGGGTTTCGTTGAAATATTCCTTATGGATATCGTCGGGTGTATTACATAGTGACGGATGTTGAATTTTTATCATTTTTACGAAATTAAGGGAAATGGTACTAAATACCAAAATCTTCAAACATGCCAAGTGCCGAACCTTGTAAGTACTTCATTAATTAATAATCTTAATTAGAAATTTTGCAATTTTGACGTATGTTGCATAACAGGGACTTTGGTGTATTACATAGTGACGGATGTTGAACCCTCCGTCAAAGAAGTATATACTTGATTTCCCACCAATGCTTTTCAAATACTTTTGTAAGTAAATATTCTCATCTTAAAGTTATAACTGACACAAGCAAAATATGTAATTAATTTATAATTATCGATATTAGTAGAGATTTATATTATATTAACAGTTCAAAGCGATGAATCGCGGCAATCCACTCAACATCCGTCATTATGTAATAAACTAAATTGAGCAGATTCGCGATGACGGACGTTGGTTTGACGGATGTTCAGAAAACGCCGATTGATGTTTTCCATAATGACGGATGCTGAATAACGCTTTAGTATAGGGAAAATTCAACATCCGTCACTATGTCATGAACAAAATTGCCGTTTTGCGTATTTTTTGTTGTGACGGATATGATGGTTAACTTTTCCAATGTATTACATCCATTTTATCAAGTAAGAGTTCAAGAATATTAGCAAAAATAAATTTTCAGTTGTTGATTTCGTTTCTTAAACGGATTTGATTGTTTGTTGAATCGTGTGGGGATGTGTACGGACCCTCTAGAGTTGCGATTTTAATGCGATTTTCTCAGGAACCAATTAGCCTTTTGTTTAATATCCGTCACTATGTAAATATACCCGACGATATGAGTCTTTGGAGTTTGGGATCCAGGACCCCCCCCCCCCCCCCCCCCCCCCCCCCCACCCCCCCCCCCCCCCCCCCTTATCACTAACGTGTGTAAAAAGTAAAATGACATATCCCACTTTTAACTAAAAACAACGTACCTGAAGTATCTACGGAAAGTAGAGACATAGATTGCTAAAGTAGTATGACACACTTCACACAGAAGATTAATTCCACAGATCATGTAAAAATTACAATTAGAATGTTAAAGCATAGACCTCCATAATAATTTGCCAGTGAATACGTTTTACAGATTGAGCAAACTTTCCCCAATGCTGTAATATTTTTATGTCATATTGTATTTGTGTCTGTGTATCAATACCGAATGGATAAATGCCTTATAAAATGCGTTGTCCTGTAAAAGATCTTCTGTTCCTTTAAATGTATATACGTAGTTGTCCTTATATTAAAACTAAAATTTATTTTCAAAACATGCCAAAAGTTTTCTGATAGGAACTCCTTCACTGTTTTTATATAATTTTAGCATTGTTCTAATTCTTCAACATTTCCCGTTCGCTTTCTGTTTCCTCTTTGTAAACAGCAGTGATTCCCTTGTAAATCACAAGTAGGTTTATTATTATTTTGTGTATTAAAGCAAAACAAATATCGTCTCTGATTACGCTTATTACTTTCGTCCGATATCGAAGTATTGCAATTTGTATATATTTCTCCCATCACAACGCGTTAATGTTTAAAGATAAGCTTTAATGGCATTACAATAAAATTATCTGTAATGGCTACCTTATTCCTGCATGTGCTGTTCCCAATACCAATTCAACATGTAATGAATACCTCATCTTTCCACGGGGGGACTATTGTGCAGATGTTGAAATTTGATCTGCTACTGACGTTTTCATTAAAACATTTGTTCAGTATGCTCTATAAAAGTATTACTATTTATACTTATATGCCCAATTTAAGATTACTTCCTTTAAAGGCCACTCTCTTACCAACTTACAACAGTGAATTATTCACGATCATGTAAGGTAATATCGGGTAACATATAAAGTGGGATTAACAATAGCATTTTCATACCTGGACCGTGTCGAAAAATATTTATATTAATCACGTCTTTATGAGAATACGATATTAAAGAACGTCCTGGAATGCGAATAATGTATGTACCCTTTAATTATCCCTTCCCTGACGGCATCTAACGTCGTCAACTAGTCTTCTTATCCGAGGCTACGTTAGTGGTTCAGTGAATGTTATGTGAACTTGAAAAGTGCTTGCCTTACGAACTCTAGAGGAAAACGAACTCCCATCTATAAATTTCATTAAAGGGGGCAGGACATTTTTTGGTACAATTTAATGAATTTGGTATCAACATAAAGCTTAAAATGTGCTGCTTTATTTAATGAAACAGTTTACAATGATCTCCCCATCATTTTTTATTAATTAGCATAATAATCACCCACCCAGCCATACGCTTAAAAAACGTTTCCAAAAAAGTAACAACACCGGCAACATCCCGGGTGACGTCAACCTGTTTAGTCGGTGTTGCCACTAGAGCACCAAGAAGCATGTGACAACACGCGATGCAGAAGCACACACACCGTATTGTGCCAAGCATTTTGAACAGTTGTTGCAAAAGAAATCCCAACATAATTTTTATTGAGAGGCAAATTAATTTGATCGGTATTCAATCTTAGTAAGTACATATATTGTTATTTGTGCGAGATTATAATTTTATATGACTTGTATTAAGCGAGCAATCGTGAATTAATCACAGCAAGTGCGAATGTGCTGTAAACGGGCCGGTGCACCGTGCACGTAATTCTCAAGCATGGAACCATAAGCAGATTTACGTAAGTTTTAAGCCTTTATGTCTCATTTTGAACATTTAAATATGCTTAATTTTCTCTCGGACTTTTTTTGCACTTAGAGGATATTGTTGTACATACATACGCCAAGTATTTTTTTACATTTAGAGCTTTATTTAACAAAGTTTTTTTTTTTTTTTTTTTTCCCCCCCCCCCCCCCCCTCAAAAATACGACACGGCAGCTTACGCGTATACCCTCTGCCTGTCATGATTCACTCCCGTGCGTAGCTCACGTATCTTGTGGCGTGGTCTTACCCGGTCTTACCGTGCATAACTCGTGTTTTTCTCAGTCCGAAGGGGTTGTTAAATTACAATTCCAAGCTTTTCACACCAAATCATTTATTAACAAGAATCTTGGCCATGAAATGATGTGCAGAAATATTCTTGAAATGAAAGTATTAGCACAAACACTGACCATTTAAATCAGGGTAAATCCCCACTCTGGGTCCATAGCAGCGTGTCGATTGCAATCCACGTCGTGTGTGGTTCATGTTATCAGCTCATGTCAGCGCTTCTTCTACGAATTACAATTCCAAGCTTTTCAGATCAAATCATTTATTAACAAGAATCTTGGCCATGAAACGATGTGCAGAAATATTCTTGAAATGAAAGTATTAGCACAAACACTGACCATTATCAGAGTAAATCCAAAATATGAGCATGATGAGTTCGGTCGACTGCCCGGGTTCGACTGCAAGTGCAATCCGGGCCGGCAATTCTACAGCTAAACCCCGTGTGATATGGCCATGGCAGCCTCACGAAAATACGCGACACTCAGTCTCAGATTTGCAAAATTCTACACGAAAATTCTCGTGCTATTTTGTCTAAATTGCTCTGATTTTTTGTACTAAATAATTTAACAAAGATTTTAATTACCAATTCAAATGTTCTCGGGGTCCGGCAAAACGGTCATGGTTATTTTCCTTGGCATTATTTGCTACTCTGTTTCTTGCTGGAGGCTCAATCGGCCGGCCTGTACCTCGCGTTCCCCTTCCCCAAAATCTACCCCCACGTCTTCATCAGAACTCTGCTCTGGGCTTCCACACTACAAAAGCACTTCAAACCGCTCATCTGCCATCTCCATTTCAAATTCCTCATAATCAATTTCCATTATTTGTAAAAATGTACGAAAAAGACACCTTGTACAGATTTAAATACCGCGGTAATCAGCTTCTGCACCTATCACCGTATGTATTGCTGGCAACCGGAAGTGCCCCGGAGTAAACAGGATGACGTCACGCATAAGGCCTCCCAATGTATAAAGCTCTCCGCCCGTTTTCTGAAGTGCCTCCTTATGACCAATTAATATGGCTCAATTAAAAATGTTGAAGTGCTGCTAAAAGTTAAACTTTTGTTTATTTTGCTTCTATATACATGTAAGAATATAAAAATAAATAAATCTTTTAGGTTCTAAAAGATGTCCTGCCCCCTTTAATCATTTATTTGTTAAATCAGATGTGTGTAAAGGTCATTGACACGTGTAGCTGGTTTTGTCATTGCACAAGCGGAAAGACTTGCCTTGATTACGGATTCTGTATTGGTGGCTCTATGTCTTGCTTTAATCATCGATCTCGTGTTTAAAAGCAACAGCTTTTCAGCGCGCAATTGATGCCTGGAATATAGATTGGCCATTTAGTTTCTCCAATGTGAACTATTTAATGGTGCGAAAAACGAAATCCTGAGTCCACATGGATTCCCTTATGCACCATAGTGTTAATTTGCCCCTTCCAGTATTCAAATTTTTCCTAAAAGCTTTTGATTGTTTTTTTTATTCTGAGACAGATTTCGCTTATCTGGTACAAATATCAGCCTTTTACAGTATTACGTTTAAAAAAATAACCCCCTTTCAATCCGTTTAGTTTATACTGAATGGAATCCCAATGCAGAAAGAGAAAACCCCGGTGCAGTGGCGTACCAAGGGAGTCGACCCAGAGGGGGCAAATTTCCAAGTCGTCCCGCCAGAGGGGGAAAAATTCGTAAATCGTCCCGGTGATTTGCTCCAATTAGGTCTGAATTTGACAAAATGCACGCTTAGCGTGCGAAAATTGCCGAATTTACTTTAATTTTGCCCAAATTTGGCCTGAAATTTGAAATTCCACAAAAAAGATGGATAAAAATGCATATTTTGGCCCATATCGTCCCACTTTTTCGAGCCAGAGGGGGCAACTTGCCCCCCCCCTGCCCCCCCGGTCGGTACGCCACTGCCTCGGTGTCATCAAACGCTATGCCCGTGTGACTAAGCGTCCCGCTGCCCATCTGTCTATTGTGTACGCATCATTTATTTCAGCACTTTACCTAATAGCTTTATTTACAAGGTCACAGTTTGATACATAGGCGTACATCCAGTGGCGTAACAGACGGGGGGGGGGGCAGGGGGGCAGGTTACCCCCTGACGACTTTGGCCGGGAAAAAATTTGCAAAAATCAGGGTAAATCCCCACTCTGGGTCCATAGCAGCGTGTCGATTGCAATCCACGTCGTGTGTGGTTCATGTTATCAGCTCATGTCAGCGCTTCTTCTACGAATTACAATTCCAAGCTTTTCAGATCAAATCATTTATTAACAAGAATCTTGGCCATGAAACGATGTGCAGAAATATTCTTGAAATGAAAGTATTAGCACAAACACTGACCATTATCAGAGTAAATCCAAAATATGAGCATGATGAGTTCGGTCGACTGCCCGGGTTCGACTGCAAGTGCAATCCGGGCCGGCAATTCTACAGCTAAACCCCGTGTGATATGGCCATGGCAGCCTCACGAAAATACGCGACACTCAGTCTCAGATTTGCAAAATTCTACACGAAAATTCTCGTGCTATTTTGTCTAAATTGCTCTGATTTTTTGTACTAAATAATTTAACAAAGATTTTAATTACCAATTCAAATGTTCTCGGGGTCCGGCAAAACGGTCATGGTTATTTTCCTTGGCATTATTTGCTACTCTGTTTCTTGCTGGAGGCTCAATCGGCCGGCCTGTACCTCGCGTTCCCCTTCCCCAAAATCTACCCCCACGTCTTCATCAGAACTCTGCTCTGGGCTTCCACACTACAAAAGCACTTCAAACCGCTCATCTGCCATCTCCATTTCAAATTCCTCATAATCAATTTCCATTATTTGTAAAAATGTACGAAAAAGACACCTTGTACAGATTTAAATACCGCGGTAATCAGCTTCTGCACCTATCACCGTATGTATTGCTGGCAACCGGAAGTGCCCCGGAGTAAACAGGATGACGTCACGCATAAGGCCTCCCAATGTATAAAGCTCTCCGCCCGTTTTCTGAAGTGCCTCCTTATGACCAATTAATATGGCTCAATTAAAAATGTTGAAGTGCTGCTAAAAGTTAAACTTTTGTTTATTTTGCTTCTATATACATGTAAGAATATAAAAATAAATAAATCTTTTAGGTTCTAAAAGATGTCCTGCCCCCTTTAATCATTTATTTGTTAAATCAGATGTGTGTAAAGGTCATTGACACGTGTAGCTGGTTTTGTCATTGCACAAGCGGAAAGACTTGCCTTGATTACGGATTCTGTATTGGTGGCTCTATGTCTTGCTTTAATCATCGATCTCGTGTTTAAAAGCAACAGCTTTTCAGCGCGCAATTGATGCCTGGAATATAGATTGGCCATTTAGTTTCTCCAATGTGAACTATTTAATGGTGCGAAAAACGAAATCCTGAGTCCACATGGATTCCCTTATGCACCATAGTGTTAATTTGCCCCTTCCAGTATTCAAATTTTTCCTAAAAGCTTTTGATTGTTTTTTTTATTCTGAGACAGATTTCGCTTATCTGGTACAAATATCAGCCTTTTACAGTATTACGTTTAAAAAAATAACCCCCTTTCAATCCGTTTAGTTTATACTGAATGGAATCCCAATGCAGAAAGAGAAAACCCCGGTGCAGTGGCGTACCAAGGGAGTCGACCCAGAGGGGGCAAATTTCCAAGTCGTCCCGCCAGAGGGGGAAAAATTCGTAAATCGTCCCGGTGATTTGCTCCAATTAGGTCTGAATTTGACAAAATGCACGCTTAGCGTGCGAAAATTGCCGAATTTACTTTAATTTTGCCCAAATTTGGCCTGAAATTTGAAATTCCACAAAAAAGATGGATAAAAATGCATATTTTGGCCCATATCGTCCCACTTTTTCGAGCCAGAGGGGGCAACTTGCCCCCCCCCTGCCCCCCCGGTCGGTACGCCACTGCCTCGGTGTCATCAAACGCTATGCCCGTGTGACTAAGCGTCCCGCTGCCCATCTGTCTATTGTGTACGCATCATTTATTTCAGCACTTTACCTAATAGCTTTATTTACAAGGTCACAGTTTGATACATAGGCGTACATCCAGTGGCGTAACAGACGGGGGGGGGCAGGGGGGGCAGTTCCTTTCCCCCCTGCACGACTTTGGCCGGGAAAAAATATTTGTGCAAAAACCATGCTAAATCAGCCGTTTTTTTAGCCTCTGAACGGGAAAATTGGGCTTTTGACCCCCCCTGAGCGGGAAAATTTCCCAAGATTGGAAAATTTGCCCCTCCGATCGGGCAGGCCCTGATACGCTTACTGCGACATCTTGATGTACAATCTAGGACAGTCCTATCGTAGGTGGACTCTCAGATTCCGTTACAACTGGTGCCTACTTTCCATGCTGTCCCCATACAAAAACAGATTGACGGGTGATTATATTTTGATATTTCAGATGCCACTAAATCCCATCCCGTTGATTAAGACGGGTTTCACTTCAAAGAAACCAGATGAATGCAAACAATGCGCTCCAGTCAATTCAATATCAGATACCGTAGTTTGTACAGGTAACCCCCAGTTACCCAAACTGTCTTCTTCAGTTACATTATCACTGTTATTTACTGTTAACTGCTTTTGGTGCTTGTTAAAATACGCTAACAATATTTTTGCGATTTTTAAACTCCCGTTGTTTTTATATAAAGCACATCTTTTGTCCTACCAAACTTTAAAAAACCACGCGTTTAGTCGTATTTTGAGGAACAGGGGCCTCTGACGCCCGAACTATTAACCAGGATGGAAATGACCTTTCACCTCACTTGATGAGGTAATTAGAAGATAACTGAGCAAATAAGCAATTGAAGAGATTTTTTTTTTGGAGAGATAAGGCGAGGTGAACGTCTCATTCCAACCTACCACCAAAAATAAGTCCCCCCTGGGATGACCAGGACTGTGATCATGACAAAAAAACTCACTTGATGGTATATTTCTTCCCATCAAATAATTTAGTGTTTAGCGGAAAACATTTTTCCATGTAATACTGTTCATTTGTTTGAAAGGGAATGCCTTTTTCTAACAACAAGCATTTGTGTAAAAATGATTTTTTTTTGTTGTGTCCAAAACAGATCCAAAAAAGTTGCACTTGTCAACTTTTCTAAAGTGCCAGCATGTTTACAAAAGTTCATTACTTTAAGTCTGCTTCATGTTTCAAATGTTGCAATTTAACAGAACGATTCATTTCCCTTTTTAAATGTCGAATTTAAATAAAATTGCCATTACTTTAATTTAAATTAAGTGTTCAGGAATCAATATCGGTGTGTTCACATCCTTGTCAATGACAGTAAAACAGCCGAACGTCGGTAGAATTTGTAAGGTACTGATCAGCCCTTGGGCGAACCTGTTCCATGCCCTGGTGAGAATTTGTGGCAAATCTGCTTAGGTTGTGTCATCGTCAAACATGTTGGTTGTTTTCTGTTTGAGTTAATCCCACAGAATCTCGAATGCATTCAGGTCAGGAGATCTTGATGGACAGTGCAAGAGTTTCTATACCCTCATCTCCAGAAATGCAGCTGTAACCCGGGCCGGTGTGCGGGGTTATCTTGCTTAAAATGAAGTGATCCCCAACTGTCGCCCTCATGGGGATTACATGTGGCTGAAGTACTTCGTCCACATACTGTTCAATAAAGACCAGGTCTGTTCTTTCTTCTGTCATTATACCGGCCCAGATCATTATACTGCCTCCCTGGTATGGCTCCATTTCGTTTATGCAACCGTCAGCCAATTCCTCTCCATCACGCCATGCAAAATGTTATTCCTTTATTTTAAATTACTTACCTGTACTCGCGCCGGGTATCAGCAATGTTAATGATGGACATGTCCTGCCGTACTGTTGTACAGCGGGGTCTCTCAGGACGAGGCAAATCTTTGACCTCACCTGTAGCTTGGTACTTGGCTCTTAGTTTCGTATGGCTTTTGGTGTACACTGCATTCTCCTTGCAATCTCTTTTACAGGAACCCCTTCTTCCAGAAATGCAGTTCATCTCGCTCGTTCTAACTCACTTAAACGACCCATTGCAAGAGAAATCACATTGCCAAATGTGTCATGAAAGATTTCTTGCAACATTTGCCATTCATCACTCATCAATCAGTTAATTCCTAAAGCATTCATTTAAATTTAGATTCTCTTTTCATGACCAACACCTGAATCATTTCATAAAGCATTATCTTTTCTTTTCATGACCCATACCTGTATCACTTCTTGCCCTCATTATTACGAAAAGCATTATGTAATCGGGATTACACGGCTGACTAATTTGGCAGTGCATTTTAAATTGTTTATGCATTAAGGACCACATTAAATGGTTGCATTTTACATTATGTTGCAATTAGTTGCCAACAAGTTGAAAAGTGCAACATTTTTGGTCTGTTTTGAAATAATAATTTTTACACAAATTGGCTGTTGTTAGAAAAGGGCATACCTTTCACCAAATGATGAACTGTATACCTGAAAAATGTTTCCTGTAAACAATAAATTATTTGATGGGAAGAAATATACCCACCAAAGTGAGTTTTTGTCATGACAAAGTCTGATCATCCCAGAGGGGGACTTATTTTATGGGGACCGTTTAGTATTACTTGAGCTGAGCATGAAGGAAAAGAGATAAGAAGGAACCACAACGACTCCATAATCCGATTTTAATATGTTTATCAATTAACCAGCACAAAAGGAGGGATTCAACAGGGACCCTTTGATCATAATCCCTTTGCCCCAATCGATGATCGGCGAGCAATATTATGTAAGCAATTTTTTTTGAAAACTCTATGTCCGAACACGTAAAGGTGTAAAAGTACATTGCATATTACAACATGTTCCGGCTGTCTCCGGTTTGGTGTATTTTTTTTTTGTTAACGTTATATAAGAAGTTAATGTACACGATATGCGATCAGCTTTACTGGACCAAGACTGCTGTTGTGAGAAATAAAGGAAACATTTGACTAATTTGAACGTTTGACTCGGGGGGGGGGGGGGGGCCGCGTCTTGGATTTCGTTGGGCACCCATGCTGGTTCCATGGGTTCTGAAAGTGACCCCTAACGGGACCAATATTCAGTAAAAATATACCCAGCCCCTAATTAGACCAGCTTTGGTGAAATTGGATTACTAGGTTTCAGTGAACAATATAACAGTACGCAGTAAGACATCCTTACTGTGCTATTTTAAATATATTTTCCACTAGTATTGATCCCAGTTATCTACTCTCTTTTGAAATTCCATTAATTATGTATTATACACATCTTTAATTGTATGCCAAAATAGTTTGATTAATATTTTAACAATAACTTTTCACATAATTATTTATCATATTGTTTTTGCTGTATTCTATATGAACAAATAAAAATTATTGAAGATTGTTTGAAGGTAATTTGCAGTGATATTATACACCTGCGGACTGTTCCCAATACATGAAAAAAGATACACATTTAAAATAGCCAATATAGCCAATATAGCCAATATAGCCAAAGAAAATCACACTTGTGCTACTGCAAGAAAAAAACACCTTAGGGTTATTTGCGGATATGTTTAGGTTATTTTTCCTATTTGTATCATTGCACCAATCACCAATCACAAATGAATTTAGGCGGGATTAGAACTTCCCGATGACCCGGAATCTTTATCGCAAGAAGAAACAACCACGAAATAATATTTTTCTCGAGCCGAAAATCTGAATATGATTATCCTCGGAAGGGCCACTTGAGATAATATGAATAACATTGCAATTATGGGGCGGAAGAGTAGATCGTTCAAACGTCAAGTGGATAGTTTTCTGATGCTGTTAAGGAGAAACACATCAAAAGTCCCCAAGAATTCCCTGTGTGCTATTTGAGAGAAATAACGGGGTAAGTTTGTACAGGGGTCAACTTCTAAAATGTTCCAATTGCATTCAAATGTATTTTTTTTTTTTTTTTTTTTTTTTTAAATAAAGTTTAAAAAGGTTATAGTTTGCCCTATCTGCGATTTATGGATTATTAGCTATATGGCAATAACTGTTCAAGGTCATACTGGGGGTAAATCCCAGAGTGCTCCAATTCTTTCCAAAAGGTTATCAAATTGTGCATCTAATTGTGTATAAACTGAAAAGATATATTAAAAGAGTTTAAGTAATTTACTTGCATAGTTATAGGGTTCATTATGGCAGGTTTCTACTGAGTCTATGGGAAGTCACAAGCCACCGCCCTATATAAGGCCAATATTTCGAAGACGTAGATAGTGTGATTGAGCATTTTTTGTCATCATATGACCAAACAACATGTACAAGTAATTTGGAATTAGTTGAATAAAAATCGTACTGTTTTGAAAAGTTTACCCCACGATGACATTGGAAGTATTATGGCCTGCATGCCTAAAACTAAAGTTCAAAAGTTAGACAAACTAACATTTTCTTATTCAGTTTCACTAGAAGAATACGATAGCCTCTGATTAGCTCAATTGAATCATTTTAATTTTTTTACCCCTGTATAAACTTTACCCCTTTATTTCTAAAATAGCACACTGGGGATTCTTGGGGACTTTTGATATGTTGCTCTTTACAATATTAGGAAACTATCCTGTAAAATTCAGCTTGTACTTATTTATTTCCACCTTCTGGCTACACAGACCTAAAGTTCCTGGACTAGTATATCAATACGGGTGAAGTGCTCTGCTAAAACACGAAATCCTTCTGCGTCCAACACGGTTAAATCGAAATGACATGCAGTGAAATATATTCCTGTTGCTATATTGTTTGTCATATATGTCATGCGCACGAAGGTTGAGCGTGACAGATAAGGAAAGTAATTATAGTAAAAAGCTGCAAGAACGAACATTAATTCAAGTTTTCAAGTTTTGATTTATCAGGATTTCATCTCTTTTTAGAAAGTGGTGGCGGCATGAACACTTGATAGTAAACCAAATATAGCAATCTAGGTCAAAAATGGCAAAAGATAAGAGTTCAAAGTGTATAAAGATAAATATTTTTTTGCGATTCGAGAAAAGGCCCAGGAGGGAGGTAAGAGCAAATAGTCAATATACCTGAAAGTCTTTTCAAATGAGGTTCCAGGCGATGCTCAGCAACCATTGATACACAAAGGAGCCGAAAACACCAGGAACTATCTGAAGTGTTCACGTCTGTTTCAAAATCATTATTTTGACCATTTGGACATAAATAGCCAATTTGAAGCTGTAGGTAATGCCCATCAACCATTGAAACACAAAAGAACAGAGAATAATCCACAAACCATCTTGAAACCATCCAAAGTAACTACTTTTGTTTAAAAATAATTATTTGACCATTTTGAACCAAAGTAGCTGAATCGGGGACCAGAAAATGCTCATTCTGCTTTTCTGCTCACTCTGCTTTTTCTGCTTTTTCTGCTCATTCTGCTCATTCTGCCCATTCTGCCTTTTATGCTCATTCTGCCTTTTCTGCTCATTGTGTTTTTCTGCCTTTTCCACCAACCTTGAAGTAGTATGTACAGGGTGTCCCAAAATAAATGCAATCCTCGCAGTCGGTGCTATAATTTCAAAATTACTGAGAATTGTTCAAATTTTATTACAGGTTCTGAATGACGAACTTGTTTCGTACATCCTGTTCAATTTTTGTCTGATACGGTTCACTAGTTTTGAAAATGAAGGCTATTATCTAACCCGCTGTCAAATTACCCCATTCCAAGTTTGCCCTTAGATCGTTGAAACAGGTTCACCTTGAAAAGTGGAATATTTTAAAAAAAAAAAAAAAAAAAAAAAAAAAAAAATGTATGTTTTTAAAAAATAAAGATTATTAAAACACCATTGTCATCATTGTTTTATTATATCCACGGTCTTTTATTGTCTGTACAGTAATTTGCTCTTCTCATATTTGGAATAGTAACTTGGCCAACTTTTATCACCAGTGGGTCTGACAAATCTGCGTGAATAATGTAAATTGCAGCGGATGATTTAAACACCAAATGAATGGAAATGGTTGGGGCTATAATTTTTACAATTATTTTAATACTAACATATTAATTTTTTTGTACTTATTGTTTTATCCACGGTCTTTTAACGTCTGTGCAGTATTTTCCTCTACTCATATTAAGAGTAGTAACTTGGCGACTTGGCCAAACTTATTTGTTTTATCTTCGGTGTGTCTGACAAATCCACGTGAATATTGCAAATTGCAGCGGAGGGATTAAATACCAAATAAATGGAAATGGTATGAATGGATGTTGAAGATCATTATGATATAATATGTTATAATATGGACCATTTGATAGACACAACAAACAACACAAATAAACCATTGAAAACCAAACTTGAGTTACATCAAACACAATGTCAGAACTTTGTCATTGTGAACAGAGACCATTTCCCTTATTTTTCAAAGTCATGTTGTCTTTAAATGTTTTTAATATTAAAATATTTAGTTTACAAGGTTATACTGGGTTAACCGAACCAAACTTAAGTAGTAAGGATAAAGAAAGAGGCAGGAGAAAAACAAAAACAGGCATCTGCCTACTTGTATTGTGTATTCATCGGTAAAACTTGGAATGGCTTAAATTGTGGCTTACTTACGTAATCGCCTTGGTTCTAAAAAACAGTGGAGCAAATCAGATGAAATTTGAACAGTATGTTGAGAAAGGGATAGGCCTTACAGATATCTCGCAACATTTCAAAATTGAAAAAAAAGACAGTATTAGTACCAGGAGATTTTTGTAGTTAATTATTCAACTTTTCAAGGTGAACCCGCTTCAACGATCTGAAGCAAACTTGGAATGGGGTAATTTGAGAGCGGGTTACATAATAGCCTTTGTTTTCAAAACTAATGAACCGTATCGGACAAAAATTGGACAGGATGTACGAAACAAGTTCGTCATTCAGAATATGTTATAAAATTTGAATAATTCTCAGCAATTTTGAAATTATAGCACCGACTGCGAGGATTACATTTATTTTGGGACACCCTGTAGTACGTGCCGATACCAAGAGAAATTTAAAATATACAGAGAAAAAATGGTACAAGCGTTTGTCAAAAATAGTATCTTGAAATCAGAGAATAACAACTTCAGGCAATGCTCCTCCGGTTGGATCCATATCATAACCACACATGAAATGAGGTCATTAGTACTTAACCAGCAAATTGCAAATTACCTTGAGTTAATGGAATAATAATGGACTTGAACTTAACCAGTTTCAGATACATTAACCAGCTTATTACCCGTGTTAAACTTCATTTATTTTTCAGCGCGTTTAAAATCGCATGCATTTGATGGTAAGCACAAATAATTTAATTTGCAGACGTGAATTGGATCACGCAAGCGACTTTGTCTGGGATTGGGCTGCCTGCTAAGATCTAAGATTTCGTCCAGCCACTCCACATATCCACATTTCTAAAAAAAACATCCAGTTTTTGCAAAAGAAGACCACGTTTTCTTGTTTGTTTGTTATTGGGCCTCCGCGTGATTTGATCTTCAGCCAATATTCTAATGTTCCTGTACTTATGTACATAAAACTGATTTTGTGAGGGCGCCATGCATTATAACTTCAAAAAAGCAAGGTCCTATGAATGCTGGTACTTATTTTGCTATCGCTGGATAGGATATAGGAGAACCATAGCTATCAATTGATACCAAATCCAGGTTAATATGATGTTCGTTATGGAGTCTAGAGCGTTGCAACAGATATATGAGTATCCAATGCTGACATCTTTGTGTTTTTACTGCTACTACCACATTGAGTCATTTAAATAAGTAACAGACAAGTAGGCTAGGAGTTTGGACAAAAGCAACGAACGCGTACCTTTCAGGGTCAAGCGGTTGTAAAGTACATGTAGGTGGTTCAGAAATGTCGAAAGACCGTTTTCGCTATTTAATATATACTTTGACGCTGAGGCCAAAAGGAAAACAATTTATCTTACGGAGTGGCTTTTGCATTCTGTATAGGCTTAAGACAAGATAGTAACATCATTATCGTAGTAAAATTATTATAGTAAACATCGTTTGTCTTTCATTATTTAATGAAGATACCGGAATGCCTTTATCTAAATACTGACGATGTTAAGTGGGAAGTTTAGCAACAGGTAAGAAATGTATATCGCGGTGCAGTAAAAGTGAGCTATTTTAATATCCAATAATTTATTTAATAACTCGATACAAAAGTTTAGGAAGTAACACACCCGAAAGACTCTATTCATCAGTATTGTTGTTTAATATCATTCTTTGAAAATATTAGAGGTACTTGTACACTTGTTACAAGGACTTGAAAACACATAGGACAAAGCATTATTACAGCGTTCTTGCGTCAATTGTAATATTTAGAGCAATCAACTGAATGGTGGATTTCTGTCAAGTGGAATGCATTTGGAAGCTGAGTATATATCAAAAAAGTGAGTTTAGTGCATCGCCTTCTTATAGCGAAATTCCGGTGGTGTTCAGATACAAGTATTTGAACGCCAATTTGTAATTTTCTACAATTCCTTATTCAAATTCCATATGGAATGGGTACCAATACGCCTAAAACCAAAGTCCCGGACGTTTTGAATCTACTAAAAGTACAAAAAGGTCCTTGCCAGTTTAGTAGCATAAGTAAACATTATAAACACGTTATGCTGCAATACAGCGATAAGAGGATAAATGTCTAATACAGGGCGTCTTACTGTAGGCCTATTTTTAAATCTACGTAGGTGCCAAGTACATTAAAGCTCAAATTTATTTAAGGCAAAAAGAAAGTTTTTCTGCTTTTATCCCTTCTCCCTTGTATTCTTATTTGACTTTCTTCTAATGCTTTAGTGTGTTGTTCTTAATTTCTATTTTTTCTTATTTCCTCTTTGGTAAAAAACAGGGATTTCCCTTGTACCTCTCAGTTATACTTACACTTTAAGGCCTGATAAAGAGAATGATATTTTCAAGATTAAAACCGAACGAATATCTTTCATTACGCTTTATTATGATTTGTATTGTGCCGATTTCCCCCTTATAACATTAATATTTCAAGACTTGCTTTTAATGGCGTTAGAATTAAAATAATCTGTAATGACTATCTTGTACCTGTCATGCATTGTTCCCAATCTTAATTCGACATGTAATGAATCTTTCCAAGGAGACGGGATGTTGAAATTTGAGTTGCTTCTGACCTGTTCAATAAAACATTTGTTCAGTATGATCATATCTAAAAATAATACTATTTATACCAACATGCTCAATTTAAGATTACTTCACTTAAAAGCCACTCTCTTACAGACTTAGAACAGCGAATTATTCACGATCGTGTAGGATAATATCGGGTAGCATATAAGGCGGAATTAACAATAGCATATTCATACTTCGACCGTGTCGAAAAATATTTATATTAATCTCGTCTTTATGAGAATACGAAATGAAAGAACGTCTTGGAATGCGAATAATGTACTTTAACCATTTCCTGACGGTAGCAACGTCGCCTACAAGTATTCACATCCCGGCTACGTTAGTGGTTAATTCAATGTTATGTGAACTTGAAAACGTGCTTGTTTGACGAACTTTAGAGGAATATTAACTTCCAGCTATAAATTACATTAATCATTTATTTGTTAAATGAGATATGTGTGAAGGTCATCGACATGTGCCGTTAGTTTTGTCATTACGCAAGCACAGGGAGTTTGCCTTGATTATAAATTCTGGAGAGGTACCTGTGACTGCATGCTGTGTTTTAATCATAAATCTCGTCTTAAAGGGAAAGAGTTCTTCAGTGTACAATTAAATGCCTGGAATTTAAATTGTCCATTTTTTTTCCTTTTAATGTAAATTATTTAAACTACAAATACACTGATATACTGGTAAAAGATCTAAGTATTGGTACATCAAGGTTCTTTGAGCCAAGAGTGCTAAAAATGGTCTTGGTACAAATCCAGATGAAACGGCGCAATGTCATGGTGGTCGGGACGTTTCAAACACAGTCTCCGGTCAGCCGCGTGTTGCATTTAGAAATAAATCGGACACTGGCTTCCACCTAGAAAGGGTCGCCACAATTTGCCGCAACCACTTTATCTGCTACCAGTTGATATTCAG
Source organism: Ophioderma brevispina (assembly GCA_023653785.1). Taxonomy (NCBI): domain Eukaryota; kingdom Metazoa; phylum Echinodermata; class Ophiuroidea; order Amphilepidida; family Ophiodermatidae; genus Ophioderma; species Ophioderma brevispina. Next base: position 61,032 of record JAMKCH010014962.1, on the reverse strand, counting down.
CAGCCTTGACGGAATAAAGTATAGTACACGTGACTTATTCCGTCAAGCCTTCGCTATTGAAGCATTCGTTTTATGATTTTTTAACCTCGTCTACCTGAGCCATTTTTGGGTAACAAAATTGCCGAAGGGGGGGGGGGGGGTGGTTACCACCCCCTGGGATTTCGTTAGAAACCCTATTCCTGTAAATTTGGTACCAAAGGATAGCTTAGAGTTTCCCTTCATGGTACCAAAAATTAAGTACTAACATCCCCATTATGGAGTACCATGACGTAATTATGTTGAGGAAGGAAGTACGAAAATATGAAGATAGGTGGAAAAAAGGTTGCATTTCGACAATTTTAGCGACCTCAAAAACACCTTATTATAGCTCTAAAATGTTTGTTTTTCATTATATAAATAGTCATTTCATCAAGTAAATCAAAAACCGCATTAAAATCTGATTTCCCTACCTTTTGGCCGAAAACGCGAAAAATTGAAAAGGGCCAGGCCGAATATCAAGTTAGAGAACACGATACCATAAATCGGAACAACCACCCTTTAAAGAGTCCATGGTCCGGTGGTTTATATAAAGGTTCCCGATTTTTGTGTATCGTGTTTACGACTTGGTATGGAGCCTGATAACTTGTATACACAGGTACCAGGTACCGTGCCTAAACAAGCTTCGGTTTTGATTTGATGCTGGACGTGATAATGCATAGATGCAATGCCGGTCTCATTCATGCTGGGTTTCTAATATTGATGGTTACAACTAAAACGGTAGTAGTTTCTTGTCAGTATCATGAGAAACGGAGTGAGTGGATTTGAGGTGAAATTTCCGGAGACCATGCGAAAAATACGGCCTTTCATCTGATATCAAAAATTGATACTACTCCGGGTAAAATCAGGGGGTCCCAAATACGATCGGAACAAGCACTTAAGAGCCTCGTCCCCAGGGACTCCGGATTTTAACGGAAGTCGTCAACATTTTGTTGTAAGGAGAAAGCTATATTTTCTCATTACCATGTGAAATCTTATGTGTCTATAAAAGAATGTTTGAAGTGGAGTTATGTGCAGCAATGTTCCCCATTTTGGTCAAACAAATACACCTGGCTCAAAAAGTATTCGGATTTTTCGATCAGGATTGTGCAAAAGTCAGACCATTTTGAAAGTTTTCGAAATTAACAGTTTGTTGCCTCTGTCTTGCTCTTTCATTAAACCTCGCCTTGTAAAAAAGCGTGCCAAATGGGCTGAGATAGAACGCCAAAGACGCAAACCCCAAACCAAAAGTTGACAGTTTTTGGGATTTGTCAATGGTCACTGTGTGGTACAACGCAATAATACGTGTGGATTGATTGTACACAAAGAGTTTCGACTGAAATGCGCGAAAAAGCCTAAGTTGTGCATAGATTTGGTACCCACGGTTTCGTGTCCCAGTACACTGCACGCCCATTGAAAAATCAAAAACTGCAACTTTTGGTTTTGGGGGTTTGCGGTCTTTCGGGGACGTTCTATATCAGCCATTTATGCACGCTTTTTTACAAGCGAGTGTTAAATGAAAGAGCAAGATTTAGGCAACAAAAGTATATCGAAAAATTTCAAAATGGTTGACTTTGGTACAAATAATGATCGAAACACATGCCGAGATACGTTGTGCCAGGAGGGTGTGGTGATTAATTTACACCAGTTATTATATACAAAACCACCGTGTTTAGCATCTCACTCAAACCTTTACCGGTTTTGGAAATACAACGCGAAATTTTACCAGATGGGGTCTTTGGGCGTGAAGGACCATTCTATCAAGATGAACAATTTATAAAATTAAAAAAAGAAAAACCTTCCCCCCCCCCTTTAACTAGACACATGTGGGTACAAAATCATCTGGCACTTGACAGTTGGGAAAACAAAACAACTAATTAAAAGAGGGTCCACAATGTATCATTGCCATGTAAAAGACATTCTCAAGTGTCTAAGTAGCCCGATGAACATTTTCTATTTTGTTGTGCCCCAGACAAAGAAATTTTACCGCAATGACCTTGAACCATCTAAGCATAATAGTATTACAACTATGGATATAGATAGGGCAAAAACCGAAAGTGGTGCTAAAGTTTTAGAAATCCAAACAATTTTAAAGATGATAATACAGTAGGTGTACAAGTACGCAATTTACCCCACATTTTTCTTCACGGCGCTATGTCACAATACGCAAGTTTCAGATACGCTACAAACGTGACCCGTCGGGGGGTAAGCCACTGATCGCTTATTTCGAATGTGTTCAGCAACCCTGAGCAATTTGATGTTTCGATACAAATCTAAACATCAAATTCTTTACAGGGTTAAAAATCTTATGGGCTGTGAACAATTATGAGTTGAGATTTCAACGTAATCTACAAAATCTGCAGAAGTTGGTTGTTTCATTTATAAATTACAACATGCATAAGAAGGCGGCCAATTTCCAAAAAGCTGTTTGAGTCGCTTTTTGATATTACCTTTTTATTAAACTTCCCCCCGGGACTACGATACTACCATTAGTTTTCTAACATAGAGTACAAAAATCGTTGGGGCATTCCTACGCCAATCCTTACTGCGTAATGGAAAGCACCTTACAAGTGGTTCATAAATCGCTTTTATTTAAAACTTCATGGTAGATAAAGCAGTATCTTTTGTCCTTACATTTGGATTTGAAATGAAAGAGATGAGACTTAAGCCCATGAGCGTACTACTATTTTTGATACAGGCTCTTTCCACTTATTAACATTTTGGAACACTCTCTTGAAACACTCTCTTTTGCTACAGTCTGTGAATACAACAATCTGAACTCTGAAAGGGAGGAAAGTTCATCCCAAGTTGACGAGGTCATTACGAGTATAAGAAAGCAAAGAAGCAATTGAAGAGCTTTTTGAGGAGAAGGCAAGGGACGTCTCATTCCAACACACCTCAAGACGATCTGACGGGAAATCAATAACGATCATTGAGAAACAAGTTCTCTCGTGATATTACAATAGTATTACTTGAAGCTAATCGTAAGCTGTAGAAGTGTTACCAATAGCGTGAATGCTTGGTTACGAGTCGAAACGGTTTAAAATCGCAATGAATGCAGTGTAATATATTATGTTGCTGGATGTTTGCAAAATAGTTCATTGCGCACGCCAAGCGAAGGTGGTATTGGGCCCGTGGGACGGAGAAGGCACGTAATTTTAGTATAATGCCGCAAGAACGAAGCCAATTCAGTTCTTCAAGTATGATTCTAGCATTTGAATACAGTTGGGTCGATTTCTTCCTATTTCAATCGCTTTTTAGAAAATGGTTGGTGGAGACATGAACCCTCGATATACACCAACAATTTAAAAATGGACAGTTTAAAACAAATGAATATTAAAAAAACCAAAAAAGGTTAAAAATTAAAAATATTTAATCATTATCATCATCTTTTTCTTTCATCGAAGATGGTATAAATCGGAGTAGATAAAAGTCACTAAATAACCTTGATGTCTTTCAGTATAATGAGTATACCAAAGACATGCTGATACTAGGAGGACATTTGATAATTACAGAGAGAAAGGTAAAGCGTTTGTCAAAACAATCTATCTTAAAAAAGTAAAGAATAACAAACTTGCAATCAATGTTTCTCCGATATGAAACCATATCATAAGCTATATAAATAAGGTGGTTTTACGATATTTACTAGCACTTTACCAGCAACATTGCAAATTACCTGGAAGTATGTTAGTAATGGAATAATAATGGACTTGAATTGTTTCCGATACATTAAGCAGATCTATTACCCGTGTTATTTATTTTCAGCATGTTTTAAACACGAATGAATAAATGTACAGGCGTGAATTGAATCATGCATTCAACTTGTTTGATAAGGGGGCTGCGCTCTAAGAGCTAAGGATTTCATCCAGCCTTACCCCAATGTCAAATTTCAAAGATCCACATTTCCGGTTGTTTGTTTCTTGTTTTCATTTGTTCTTGCAAGGCAATTTTCATTTTTAGAACAAGTGATTTGGATAACTATCAAGAATTGTTTTAAATAATTAGGCTATACTGCTTTAATATCAAAATGTGTGAAAACGCCAAACTGTGCTACGACATTCAGGTTGAGGAATTTAACCAGGAGGGATAGTTTACTTTTAATATCACAATGTAACATACAAAATATCAAAAGCTAATTCCTCGTGCGCTCAGTTTGCTAACCCTATTATTTGCTTTGAAATATTTGGTTGATCGCCGTGATTTAATAACACTATTACTGAAAATAGTGGTTGATTCTGGTAGCATGAACGTGGGCATATTGCCAAGAACAGTGTCAGCTCTACCTCATCAACAGTTGTTACACGTAAACATAAAATGAATTCAAGAAACTGGGTGTGTGGTGAATTGAATAACATAGGCTCCCATTGTGGAAACAAATCACAACAATACTTAGATGTGTTGGTTTTCTCTTAGTATGATTTGATCCAGAGGGGTGTTTGAGCCAATCAATAATGCATTGCAATATGCCTATACTGTACTTCAGCTAAACACATGTCAGTGACTTAAAGGAAATATGTCAATTTTTGTCAAGCTCAGTTGACTTACATTCATAAAATATATGTACATAATACACGAATTCCAGAAAAAATAATACAATTTGAGGTAAAATTAACAAAAGAGAGGCATTTAATTTTTGCTTTTTGACACGCAAAGAAAACGGGCGCATTTTTCGCCACGGCTTCATGATCAAAAGGCGGCCCAATTTGTGCCTCTCCTCGTGGCGTCACAGTGATGACCAAAACATCGTTGTTGACTCGAATTGTTATTGGATGACACTGGTATACGATTGATGGATTATGAAAAGTAATATTAAAATTAGAAAATAAGTTACAGAATGACATTTTGTTTTCATTTCGTTGTGTTTTAATTATAATTAAGTGGCACACGGCGATATGATCGGGCACAACGACGTAAATTATGGATGGTCATCACTTGACGTCCCCCATTTGCCTGCGATGTGGATTTGTCGCAATCGTTTTGAGTACGTTAAGTTATTGTGCGGAAAATTAAAAGGGCAAAAACTCAACAGATGTTGAAATTTTAAAATTATTTGATTTATATGTAATCTACGTTACTTAAGATTTCCATCCATACCAAATTTTCCAAATATTCAGAATATGACATATTTCCTTTAAGGATAAAAAAGCGCGTCAGGGTTATTGTGTGTTAAGAATGGGATTTTGTGGGATCACATGGCCTTATTGATTTGATTGTGGATAAGACTCAGTACACCCTCAGGAACTGTTCCGACCTTTGGTCGACTCACATGCTAGATCACTCACAGCATTTATAACATAATCAAGAGTAAAAATATGAAACAATTGGACTCTTGCGAATGATGCTTTTTATCATGGTCCAAGTCTGTTCTGTTATGTTCTAGTACAAAGAAAACATGTAGGAGCGTCATTTTAGCTTAATGGATTCAATGTTATTACTATCAGAAATGGTCTATGGGAAGTCAATCGGATCTGCATAAAACATTAAAAGATAATCGTTTGGGATTAGATAATTGCAAGATTTGAAAAGTCAAAACAATTACATATCACGGCACTACGTTTAAGAAAGCTATTAACAAAAGTAGTCGTATATTATTTAGCTTAATTTTTCCTTCGTAGTTACAAACAACGGTCTGGTGTTCTTTATTTCAATAGTAACTATCTTGGTTTCACAATTTGGGGTTTTCATAAGGATTAATTGAGCAAACCATCATGTCCCACGTCTTGATAGAACAGTTGAAGTATTTAACGATAACAGTGGTAATTCTATGAAGTTGAATAATAGCATTTGAAGGAATGGGCCCATTTTCAAGGGTGTTTTAGACGTTTATCGCACCTATCAAATCCTTAGCTTTATTTCGACTAAAGTTGGCGACTAAGTAGTTAAAAGCAGCTGAGCCCAATTACGTAGGAGAAAGATAAACAAATTACAGACTGCACTTCGAGAAATACAAACATGTGTATGACTCTTTACTCTGGGGAAACTGATTGTTTCCCTAAACCAAAACAAGCAGATCAGATTTGTTATTCGTTTTGTTTAGAAATGTCTGATAAATCGCGTTCTTATATTATTTTTTTACTCAGTAAATAGTTAAAACATCAATTATTTCCAGTAGTACCATTGATATACTATACTCCTTCTGTGGTCTAACAGATTGTTGAATGATCATTGAGTTATAGCTTACAATAAGAAATATGCGCCTCTTCCCAGAAATAACACTCAGAACGGACTTCCGTTAAGTTGCAGTCGAAGGTACTCCAAGGTACTTGTGTTTCTCTTAAATAAAATGTATATAAATGTTTTGAATAGCGGAGCTCTACTTTTCTGTCATAAAACATTGCTAGAGTGGGGTTGTTGCTCTTGGATAGACATGGTAGAATATCGTTATATGCTGTCATATTCAACTATACTGCAGTTTAAATTTCAAACACTTTCTATATTCATTGTGCAATTGGCAATCGGTCTGAACTGGTATTGAGCGTGATACAAATATTTTATGATTGTCGATGTTCTATTAAAGCAGCTCATTACTGGGAGTGAAGCCCTATTTGTTCATTTAAAAACACACACTCTTAAATTAAATTAGCACTCCTTTTTTGTTTACGGCTCATTAGCTATTCCCGAGAAAAGGCTATATTTTTTTTAATTTCGGTTGATTCCGATGGTGCGTTTTGATGTTATGAGCAGATGTCTGCACCACGGTGCCTCATACACTCTCAAAATATTTTACTCACTGCGGGGTGTAAAGCGTGTTGAGTAAAAAGTTGAGTCAAAATTTAATCAGCATGGAATAAAACACACATGTCCAATTTACTATTCACCCTAGAAAAAACTGTGAAATACGTGTTGAGTAAAGCAGTTTTGAAATCTAACTCAACGTTGCGCGACAAATTAGTTTGACGCAGTGACGGATCAGAAATTACACCGCGTTGATTCTGATCTTAAGCAACGTTGACGACCACAGACACGTGCAGCCCAAGAATTGCCGCGGACATATCAATGGCAGATGACTAGCTGGGATGTCGCGAATTGTGAAATGTTGGCTATCCTGATATTTTACACCAACAAGTAATAATCAGATAATAATAATTATTATTGTGGTGATGCAATGGACTTGTCATGATTGTGAAGTTGGTGAGATTCCGACGTAAGTAGTCCGTTTAGAACCAGACCTCGAGCGAGCAGCGCGAGGTCTGGTGATATTTTTTTATTTTTATGCCTCAATGAAATATACAAAACATGATATGAGAAACATTTTAAGCACAGTCCTTTATTTTAGAGCAAAGTCAGAATACACTTTATTTTGTCACGTTTCTTCAAAAATCACACGTTATTGCTTGTAGAAACCTGTATGAAATATCCGCTATTTTTTTTTTTTTTTTTTCATGGTGACAATTCTTTTTAAAGCAGACACCATCCAGTACTAAAATGTATTCATATTTAGTCAGATTCTTAGGTAGTTGAGGTCATACCATGGGTATCATCAACTTCATGAGGTCCGCGTACGTAACATCTAAAAACGTACACGGGAATACTGTGCTCATTGCAACACAGGCTGCGCGCAACGTATATTGACAGGAGCAGGAACATGTCGAAGCACTTCTTGCTCAAATGTCCTTTCCAGGACCTGATTTCTCATAGGTCGTCGCAAGTTTTTGTAAAGTTAAAAAAACAGGAATCATTTTATGCGTATGACTTTTTGCAGCAGCTTAACACCATAGAACGTATATCTCTTTTATTATGGCACACTCTATGTGTTAAATTATGTAGTTTAAAATCCGTGTTGTAGAAAGTCGTAAAATACCAGGATGTAGACACTGGAATTACACATTCAGAGTCAGATGTTAAAACCGTCGTTCTCTGACTTGATATTGCTTGATTTCCAAACAGTCCGTGCCTTGTTTAAGAAACCCCTTTTAAACTTCCCAAAAACTAAACATGTCAAAAAGTGCTATTTGACGTTCAAATTGGCTCCATTTTAATTGTTGTGCAGTTCATCATAACTACAACATAGCATTTATATAGTCACCCTCACGAAATCACTCGAATGACGTATTTTTCCCTGAAAGTTTACAAGCCCTTTAATGAAACTTTTACTAAATTCGTTCATCTGTTTTACTTATAATTCAAGTTGCCTTTGGTGATTTTTTGCATAAGAGGTTCAACATCTGCAGTGACAGAGAACAACCCTTAGGTTATTGATGTAATGATTATAGCGGTGTCTTCAGCATCACGCTACACAGGTGCGTTAATATGAGCAAGCTTAGAATAGACGAAGTGTCTGAGCTTTTTAGTTATTAAGTACAAATCAATGGCTTATTACATACATAATTAAGGAAAATACTTGGTCAAAAGAATATCCAAATTTCTTGGCGCTACATTGACCGAACTACATTTTTTTTATCTTCAATATTTTACCTCTTTAAGAATAAGGTAAGTAACCTTATACTACACACATATATCATTGAACTCGTTTTCTGCTGTTATTTTTAGAAATTTAATTACTGATATTATCTTATGTATTTCCATATCCCCTTAATTTTTTGCCATTTTTCAAAAAACACGAAGTGGACCCCTGCCTGGTGCTTAATGAGAAATTGCTCCTAGATCTAACAAGACAAATAACGCTACCTCCTTTTTTGAGGTGATGGTCAGGTTGGTGGTCATTTTCCTATAGGGACGTAAGGGATAAATAAAGAGAGTATTATAAATGCTAAAGACCAATTTACGTAGCACGTGGACGTCTCATATTGTAGATAGTTTGATAAATGCACGTAAAAGCAATAAGACATTCCGCTCAGAAAGATTTTGTATCGTTGTTCATATTACCTGAGTGTTTGGCGAACAACATTAGTTGTTTAAATTGCAATAGGCTGATGATAAACTTACAGCTGTCTAACCCGATTGCCCCCAGGAGGCCCGATTAAACAAGATTGCCTGAACATTTTGGCCAGCCATTGATTGTCCTAATCATGTAAACCAGGGGGGTGTGGAAGGAAATGTAGCCTCCGGAACTCACGTTCAACAATGTGAAGAAAGGGCACTCGATTCGTGACTCTTCACGCACATTAGTTTCACGTTTTATTCTATTGTCGTCTATGGATCCCGCGCTATGACTCCTGCCGGACCATATTCCCTTTCTACAACGATCCCACAAGTCCATCTTATACGATTGTCAGTATTTTCACATTAGTTTTAACAATACACAAACTGTTTAGTATAAATATCCCGATACATGTTTCAAATTCACAAAAAGATATGAAAATTATTATTATAATTATTATTACTAAACTACCTTGAATAAACCTTATAAACCGGAATTCACCTTTGCCATGTATAAAATTGACTTTGTATACAGTTTTATGGTAATGATTCGTATTCCGGTAATTATGCCAACTTATGCAAATGTATTTTTGTAAGATAGTATGCACAGTATGGCTCTAAAACTCCATGTTTATGTAAAACTAGTCATTTTGCCTCATTTAGAGCTTTGAAAACCGAATGAAAATCCAATATTGTTAACTTATTAGCGCAAAATTGGATTTTCGCCTATTTCTGTGGAAAAATGTCTATTTTGCCGACTCGCGGATTTGATGACGTCATTGTGACGCCATACTAGGTATTGTGGTACCTTATTTGGTATAATGGAAAGAGGGAGGACCATATCATAAATCCTAAGCATCGGTGCTTTATAACGAATATTTTTTCGACGGGAGGTGTTAAAAAGCCCCCCCCCCCCTTGGTAATCCTTTTACAAAAAAAAAAAAAAAAAAAAAAGGCTTGGTAAGACGAGGGTTAAGACATTCGCTTTAGCAAAGATACGTTTTGGCGAATTTTATGCCCGCTTTTAAGATACCGTAAACCTTTAAAGTTGACGTTTGACGTTACACGGTTACATTGACTGGATTCACGATCTATTGGGTACAATGTCTGTTAGAAATATATTCAGCTGTCCTTATCATGAATACAGATGCCTACAGCCATGTTAGCTACGCGTAGTGAGTTTCACCAATCAAAGCTACAATACTTTGTATTATTGTTTTCAATACTGGGAAGCCACTCACCGAGAATTGAGTGGCAGACACCGTAAGGAAATAATTGGCCATGCAACATTTTTTCATGGGGATGGTAGTTTTTTTAAAAAAAAAGTTTCTTGTTAAAAATGTGAGCCAAAACACGTAACTCCAAATAATTATAATTCAAAATTTTTTAATTTTTTAAACTTTCACTTAGTGACCTTATTTTTTTTTTCGAGGTCTTTTAAGTACATATCTCAAAATGACCAACACGTCATTTAGAACATTGTATTCTTTTGGTTCACGATATAATACAGGTGCTTGTACGTTCCTGCGCAGAGTGTGAGTAAATCATAACAATAATAATAACAATAATGATAATAATAATAACACTAAAACAACCATAGGGGGGAAAATTGAATCATTCACTAGGTTATAATGATCCTTTTCGTTTATTCAAATTAATTAATATTCATATATGTTGCTATTCTAGTAGATTAGAACTAATTTGCAATAATTAATATTCATATCCTTTTACGAAATAAATCGCAAACAATAATGAACGTTTAGGGGAAAGAGTTTTTCTCCCTAACGTATTAATGAGTACATTATGAATAGAGGTTTTTCCCTTATAGTCCCAACATAAGGTCGTAATATTAATAATAATAACAATAATAATAACAATAATAATAACAATAATAATAACAATAATAATAATAATAATAATAAACTTGGTCATGTATAACGGCCATTTTTGCATCTAATATCCCAAGCATAATGGTATCGTCAAAAGCCTCTTTATGACCTTTAATTAAGCACTATCAGTGATTTGCTCAACCAGAAAATCGAAAAAAATCATCAAAAATTTCAGACTTGTATGTTGTATCAATGTTTAGTATCCAACATATCCACGCAGTTTAGGACCAATAGTAAACATAATTAAGGACAAAATCAGATATTTTAGTCGTAACTGTCCGTACGGACACTACTACAACACGTAATTGAACACTGTTGTTTTCTCCTTTTCTATCAATTTGTGGGTTTGGAAATTTTTGGGAAAAAATAAGCTTTTGAGAATTCCACAGACTTCTTCTTCAACTGTTAAGCTATTTTCTGCAAATTCAAAAAAACATTTGGACTCTTCGGGTGGATCACTGATAGTGTCTTGAACTGAAAAAGTCATTCAACGGATAGGTATAATGTTAGCCGCCGAGATTAAGTTTTTAATCAAGTGGCCTGTTTGCGTGCAGTCCACGGATTCACATAAATACATGGCGATCAGCGAAGAAAATCATTTCCCAAAATGATGACGATAGGCATAATCCTCTTCATACTGAAAATGTGTTATATTAATGGTAAAAAAATATCCAGTAGTAACAATGACCAAAAGTTAAAGGATAAAAAGAATAAAGCCAAAGGCAAAAACTATAAGCATTTTCTTCCTCAAAGTCACGGATGTGTGTTTCTTGTATGGATGTGTATTCATTAAACACTCCAGAAATCGATTGCAGTGTATCAATTATTTTATTCTTTCAAAACGCAAATACACACACAAAAAATTAGAAAAATTAATTTTAAACTTAAACAAAACTATCACTCATGGACCCAATCTCTCACCTAAAGACTTTTTGAGATGTCCTTTTTCACTTTTTTTCCTCAAAGATATTAAGATATGAACTAAACCACAAATAAAGTGGATCGTGCTACAATTACAAAATCTACCCTATAGTTAGTTATACAGGCGTGATCGGTAACTTGCATTTTGAATTTTCAATGTCCTACTTCTAAGAGTATCATGCAGGCTTGTGATCACACAGAGCTATTTTAGCTTACAAAAGCTTTAGCTTTAGCGTGGTCATATTCGGAGCTGAATTTTGTGAGCTTATCAGGGAGCTTGGGCAAGCTCAGTATGTGATCTCATGCACGGACAAGTGAGGTGAGCTCATACGTGCTTATCCTGTTCAAGTCTAGGCTTAGCTTGTGGAGCTGATTACGCGTACGCACTAGGTGGCATAGTAGGCAGCTCTCGAAATCACATACGAGCTTAAATTCACGTTACGTCCCGCTTCCCCAAGTACGAGCTTGTGCTTGCCTCACCAAATGACGTAATAGCTCATAAAGTGGTTGTAATTAATTCATGAAAGTTGATCATAATAAGTTCACAATGTGCTTGAAACGGGCTTGTTTCGAGCTTGCAATAACCTTGGAACTAGCTTGCAACTACTTACAAAAATGCGCACATTTTCATAAGAGTACTTCGCTGAATACCGGCATTTTAATTGCGGGCATCCGTGTATATGCAAAAAATACTAACTTGATTCAAAAGCATGTAGCCCAGTCTACACCTAAACTCATGGGGATGATCTTTGTAGTAATTATAGCTAATATAATAAGCTTTCCAATGATACAATAATGTTGGAATATATATTTATGTAAATGTGCAACATGGCGGGCACAAACTTTGTCAGTTCTTGACATCACCGGTTTTGAACAAGCCAATTGCACACTCTACAAGAAGACTCATAGTAAACGCATAATGTGAATATACTTAAGACCGCCCGCTGTCTTTGATCGCATGAATTCTGTTTTGATTTTACATCCTTAATGAACCTTCTTTCAGTAGTTCATAGAGTATTTGAAACTTGAACTTACTTACTTATCTTGCTTCCGTGGTGTCTCCGTAAATGTGATTGCTCTCGCAAAATCTACTTCATGCATTGCTGTTCGCAACATCTGCCGCTCGATTCTTTGACATTTGGATTGGCCTTGGAATTGTCTGGGGATATCTGAAAGTGATGTTGGGAATTGAGATCATTACAAATACAGTAATTTATAATCATCGGAACGAACATTTCCTTAGGAAGAAAAATAGTAGTTATAATTTTATCATTCCAGATTGCACAAATGTCTGGGAGGTTTGATTAAAAAAAATCACCTGGTATTGATTGAAGTGCTGTCTTTCAATTACTATTTAATTTCGACAACAGATTTTCATAAAGATCAGATATAAGATCACTATGTGTTGATCACGGGTTTTTTTTGGCATAATTGCTGCCAGTATTTTCCAGTAAAATTTTACAGTATTTTTCCACTGTATATTTAGTATACTTAATTGTATAGTTGAAAACTTCATAGTAGTGTATAATGATGTTGTTACTCATGATATTTTGAATAAAAAATCCTTCTTCACTTTTAGATTTTGGCATATAGCCTGGAAAATGGACATAAATTTTTTCCTGTATTTCTTCCAATTACCAGGCAGATACTGTATTTTTAGCTTTTTTTACAGTATTGGTCCTGTAAATTGTCACTGTAATTTTTTACAGTGTAGAGGCGTTCGGGATAAGGTTGATACGGTCTCGAAATGACATAAAAGGAGTATTATATTAAGATTAGGAAATGTCGGAGACAACTCATTGTTCTTTTCACTCATTTTTCCCTTTCTCTGAAAAAACTTCTATCTCTAGCAGTAACTTGCAAACCAATGCACTTCTTTTTCTTCCGCCTAGCCCAAGCGAGAACCCGGATTTGCCGCGGCGATAGACTGTTTTGACACCTCGCATTTGCCCTATACTTATTCGGGTGTTTTCATAGAAGTCATGCTCTATGATGAATAAAGCCCAAAGACGCTGTTTTAAACGACAGAGATGAGACAAAGGACATACCGTAGGAATTGATCATCTATAGGAAACTCCTAAAGCGACACCGCTTTAGGTCCATCTTGATATTTTGTAACGAGATCAACATTGTGTCTGGGCGCATCTCAAGCTTTATGCTTTCAACATTCATGTCTAAGAAAATCCCCCATTTAAACACTACTCTTTAAATGGTGCATTTCCGTGATCCAGCAGCTCATTTTTAGATGGTCCATTGGGCGACTTCGAAGCTTATTTCCAACAGTTAGTTTATTCCCATAGCAAATGGTTCGATCTCGATACCCCATAGCCACGGTGTATGGACAAATGTGAACTTCCTCCCGTGATTTCGTCTGTACTTTAATATGTCATCAATTATTAACATTTAAAATCGTCATCCATGGTGTATAGAAGCTTGCAAACGCTGAAATGGTTATATCTCTAGCATGGCAAGCGGATTTGTTATTTTAATCCATATTTTTTTTTTTTTAAAATACGTTTTTGAATTTTGAACATATTTGATAAATTGTTGATTCATATCTCATTACTTACTGCTACATTTATCTGAAGAAATAGTCGGTTCCCACACCCCTCTCTTGGTGTTTTACATCAGAGGCGAATCGTAGACTCATTCAGCCGTTTTCCATTCATATGTAAAATCCGGAAATTGTCACTCACTCGTTGGTCCGCTATTCCAGGCATTCGAAGTTGGTACGTGGTGGTTTCTTGCAACACTACCATATAATATAGTATTTCACTATGTTAAGAGTAGCCAAGCAAGTTATTTACTTGATATGTTGGACTTGGACAATACATACGCTATTCATCCTTTCAGAGGTTTCGGTCATCTTTTTTTCCCGTATGTTAGACAGAACAAGTGGTTTATTCTCTTTCAAATCGGAAATATGCGTTTTGCGTGTTGATTTTTGTTTTTGTAAAACACTAAACTCGTAGGCAATCTATCAGGAAAGTAAAATTATCACATTTTCCTTGCTTTGAATAATGCACATAATATTACTTGAATATTCATATGTTTATAAGATAAAGGTCATTATTTTTTATTCAGCCTTCCTTCAAAGCCCGACTTTTCCTTCAAATCCTGACATAAAATCACGTAATAGCTTCTCCCTCCTGGGCAGAGCAATAATCGATTTCATTTTGGACCTGACAGGACGTCCCTTTAACCAGTGAGTAAAGATATGCTACGTGATCTGTTTCAATAGATTTCCAACTTGTATTGTTAGCGTTCTAGATTTCAAAGTCTCTCGTGCATCGCAATCAAAGCTAAAGCGAGAAGAATATCACTCAGAATGAATGCTATTGTTATCTCTCTCTCATAGCTAAATTTGAATAAAGCGTTGGTGCTGTGTGATACTTAATGCTCATTTTACATAGTGCGCAGGTCATATTACAGTTTCCTGATGTAGAGTTTGTGGTGCGAGTGTTTTATTTGATATTCATTAATGCGTTATGAACGATGGTGGGGGGGGGGGTTCTTGGCAAAGTGTCCCTTTTCGTCTTATATCAGACATTTGGAATCCAGAGAGAATGCTTAGCAAAGTCCACCCGATCTGAAACAGTCTCTAAGGAGGTC
Source organism: Ophioderma brevispina (assembly GCA_023653785.1). Taxonomy (NCBI): domain Eukaryota; kingdom Metazoa; phylum Echinodermata; class Ophiuroidea; order Amphilepidida; family Ophiodermatidae; genus Ophioderma; species Ophioderma brevispina. The sequence continues at coordinate 45,775 of JAMKCH010014962.1, read as the reverse complement.
AAGAGAGATCGGCCTTGTGGAAAGAAAGACTTGCCATAAACCAAGTAACATCTATCGGTATTGACCCTGGTGAGCACCTCCCACGTTGAGCTTTGCTCCTCATGGGCTGAAATGGCGCATGCCTCACCGCTTGAGAACCAGAATTGGCCGATCTAAGGTCTTCCAGAGGTGGGGCTATCATTGAAGCAGACAGGATACTACCTGTGGTTGTGGACAGCACCACAGACAATGAACATTCCTTGGTCTGGCCCCCACTGCTAGAGCACAATGCCAAACAAGGACCTTGCGGAATCAGTGAAGCCCAGACGTTGTACCCATCTCTGGTTGGATCACATTTGAGAACCACATGTTTGGACGATACGAAGAAGAAGATATTATGGGAGTATAGTTTGTACCACACTGTAAAATCCTGGCAGCAATTCTGTCCCAACAAATCACCGTAAATTTACAGTAACTGTCAAAACGTAATTTAATCAAAACGCTTAAAAACTATATATTTGGTGAGTTAATTACAGAGATTGTAAATGTGTTGAGAATAAAAAAGCACTGACGAACACCCTAACTTGTAGGCGGCCCTATCCACATTTTTTAACAGTGCAAATATACTGTAACTTTACAGTTTTTGTTTTAATGTTTACATCAAACTGTAAATATACAGTAATGCTGGCCAGGATTTTCCTGTAAAAGTACAGATTTTACCTTTATATTTTAAGTACTCTAATGTATAAGTGAACAAATCTAGTAGTGTATAATGATGTTTTGTTACTCATTAAATTTCGAATAAAGTCTTCACTTTTAGATTTTGTCATTATAGGCCTGGAAAATTGGACATAAAATTTACAGTATTTTCCTGTAAATTGCACTGTATTTCTTTAGAGTGCACCTACGACCATTGGTTTTGGAATTATGGGGTAAAAATTACTAAAATGGTAAACAAGGTCAATATCAATTTGAACAGTGGTCAACAAAGTATACATTTTTGGAATCCTTATGACTGGACGGGCAATGGCATACATATCAGCATGATTGGAGCATTATAACGTTTGACCCCTGTGTAACCTTAAATTGGCCCCTATTGAAACAGTGACACCACAATTTGAGAGTACTCACTACCTAGCGTTGATATGGGGGTATATACTAATAACCAAAGGTGTCAAACCTTTTATGCAGTGAGGGGTAAACGATGATGTTTGACCTGGGTCCATGCTCCTTCCCTATAATAACTATAGAACCGCAATCCATACATTGATTACTACAATCAAATGCCCCGCGCGAAGTATTGGTCCTCCGTCGCTGGAGGGCTATACATTAAACGCTAGGCGGATTTGTGTATAATTTGTAACATAATTCTCTAAAAAAAATATAGGGTATTCAATCCTGTATAATGTGGAATATATTTATTCAATAACAATTGCAACTCCAATTAAGGATATTTTGGTCAAAGGCGCATTTCGTGATCCATAGCTTTGCCCCCCCCCCCCCCCCCCCGCTACCCCAACCAATGTTGATATTTTTAATATACAATCTGAACCGATGCCCTAAGGTTAGCATGTGTGCCTAATCTTTTATGGAGATTCGATTTACTCCAGAAGAAATTCCTAATTTTCGAATGGGGACAGGATTCAGCGCAATGGCTTACGTGGCACCTTGATACGAACATTTGTTTATAACATCAAAACGCATCGATAGAATTAATTGGATTTTTGGAAATTACCATTTATTATCCAGTGAACTATAAATAAAAAATGAAAGTGTTAGGATCACGAAATACACCTTTATATACTATGGTGCCGAAATTGCAGGCTCTTTAAGTGTTATTTTTGATTGAGCGATAAAGCATATTTTGGGCGTATATACCATAGACTTGTCGCAAGTAATATACAAGTAAACTACCCTGAGGTATTTTATTTTATTTGAAAGAAAACATAATTTTTAGGATAATGCACACTTTTACATATCGTATACCATTTGACATTTGTATTTCAATCTTTGTCTCTTAACTTCCATATTATATCTACAATTCCTTTGAGAAATAGAAGGTCGTGGTGTCTTCGTTTTTTCCAGATAAAGATGTTCAAGGCAAGTGCATTATTACCCATTATTGGAATGAAATCACTTCTAAAGATACAATATTAATAATACTAAGTGGGGTCATAGTCATAAGCAGCGTTAAAAAGATCCGATAACCCAGAACATTTATGAAAACCTTTCGTCAATAAAACCACACACACACAACACAATTAAAGAATTGCTCCATATATATTTCGAAAGTAAGTCACCTAATTTGAAAAACAACTTATTATCTTCTTTAGGCTTGGCGACTACGTATAAATTGTATCGATCTTTATATACATACCGCATAGTATCTTGCCAAATTTTACAGACATTAATCGTTTTATTATCTAGCGCGCTTACGCATCGCTAATAATAGGGCCTATTAAAAAAGTGACACAATTCAAAATTTAAACACGGAATATAACGCCTGACATTTACCTGAATATCGGTGTAAAAAGTAATTGGTTTATCTCATTTTTGTACTTAATCTAAAACTAAGAAATGTCTTCGGCTAGCACATTGACCGCAAAACATCTTACCCCCTGAAGGAATTCTGTGTTTTCGCTCTATTCTGTATCGATATCAAATAATTTGATTTGCAAAAAGAAACCAAGTTGTGACTCGGCGTAGTATTTCATTTGAATCAATCCTCTCGGATAACACTCGACAATCTTGAGTTTCCTTTTCCGTCAGTAGAATTATTTGTGCCATTAAGCTTTATATGCTTCATACAAGTGAAAGAAATGTAAGTGTTATATCTGGCCCTAGCGATGAAAAACAATACGATGTTATAACAAAAACAATATGCTCTTTAATAAGAATGATACATTTTAATCGCATACTGCCTACATGTTTTCATATCCGTCAGTGCGAGTAGTATTTAGTAGGTTTTTTATGGAGTCTCGGATTATTGCTGTGCTTGCACGCGGTCAATCATAGTTCGAATCGCACTCTAATTGTATTCTCTGATATCTATATTTCTAACGTCTCTAGAATAATATCTGACGATCACCGCAGAAAAGGGAGCTAGCGTTATCTTTCTTGTTAGATATACAATGGCGGATCCAGGATTTGAAAAATGTCAAAATTACCGGGGGCTGAAAGGCTGTAACTGGTCCAATTTTTGCAGAATTACCGGGGGGCGCGCGCCCCCTCCGCCCCCTCCCTGGATCCGCGCCTGGATATATGACCAATTTCCCCCTAAAACAAGGTAGGGTCCGCTCCGTGATTTGTTCAAAAGTGTAATTATACAGTTACACTCAAAGGCAGATCAACACTAACCCAGATACTTGCCCTCAGGAGGACCATAGAAGAGTTGAGAATTTAAAAGAGAAAAGTTTCAGTTGAGTTTTTTTCTCTAAGGCTTTTGACAGTGTCAACAGGGATGTAATGCTGCATATTCTCACCAACTTCGGTGTCCTAGATGAGACTGTCAAAGCAATCGCCACTATGTATGATTACCTATCTAGCCTTATGCAGACCATGGATGGGCCCGCAAAGGAGTTCGTAACAACAACTGGAATTTTCCAAAGAGATAGTCTTGCTCTCAGACAGAGTCTTGATATCAAAAAAAAAAAAAAAAAAAAAGTTTTCATATCCGTCAGTGCGAGTAGTATTTAGTAGGTTTTTTATGGAGTCTCGGATTATTGCTGTGCTTGCACGCGGTCAATCATAGTTCGAATCGCACTCTAATTGTATTCTCTGATATCTATATTTCTAACGTCTCTAGAATAATATCTGACGATCACCGCAGAAAAGGGAGCTAGCGTTATCTTTCTTGTTAGATATATGACCAATTTCCCCCTAAAACAAGGTAGGGTCCGCTCCGTGATTTGTTCAAAAGTGTAATTATACAGTTACACTCAAATGCAGATCAACACTAACCCAGATACTTGCCCTCAGGAGGACCATAGAAGAGTTGAGAATTTAAAAGAGAAAAGTTTCAGTTGAGTTTTTAGATTTCTCTAAGGCTTTTGACAGTGTCAACAGGGATGTAATGCTGCATATTCTCACCAACTTCGGTGTCCTAGATGAGACTGTCAAAGCAATCGCCACTATGTGTGATTACCTATCTAGCCTTATGCAGACCATGGATGGGCCCGCAAAGGAGTTCGTAACAACAACTGGAATTTTCCAAAGAGATAGTCTTGCTCTCAGACAGAGTCTTGATATCATGAACGACAAAGGACTCACCATCAAACCCAAGCGTCCTAGATGTCACAAAAGTCAACATCTCATCAACATGCCTTGACTACTCCAAGTAAAGGTTCTAAATTTATTTTTTCGTTTTTTGACAGCGCGGGGCCCTTGCCCTTTATTTTTTGAAATTGGGAATAGGTTTTGTCCCGTCCTGAAAATTTGGGTCCGTCTTATGGACCATTGGGCGCTTGTTGGGGCTTTTTGAAATGCTTGGAATGGTGTAGGAAAGGCATGTTCGATGCTAGGAACGTAGGACTATGGCACGCTCCACGTATCAAATCATGGCGAGTTTCATGCGCTGTATATCGAGTTTACCCCGTTATATGTCGGGTTTACAGCACTGCCTATCCAGTTTGAACTCTATGTGCCGAGTTTCATAAATCATGTCCAGAATAAATCATGTCCAGAATAAATCATGCCGAGTTTTAAAAAAAAATGGACATGATTTTTTTCAACATGTGCAAACTGGACATGATTTTTTTCTCAACATGAGCAAACTCGACATGATTTTTTTCTCAACATGAGCAAACTCGACATGATTTTTTTTACACATACACCAAATAATCATGTCGAGTTTTCCTCATGTTGAGAAAAAATCATGTCGAGATTTTGAAACTGGACATGATTTATGTCAAACTCACCATATAGAGAGCAAAACTCGATGTATAGAGGGCAAACTGGACATATAGCGCTGTAAACTCGACATATAACGCTGCACACTCGACATATGGCGAGGAAAACTCGATACACAGCGCGTGAAACTCGACATGCGCGGGAAAACTCGCCATGATTTGATACGTGGAGCGTGCCATATAAGACTGATCGAAGCTCATGGCGGCAAACAATAACTTTGTTTTGTTGGCCCAGTTTCCTTAATTAGGGGCACCCGGTGTATCCTTCTCCGGCCGAATAATGCTGCGGACCATGAGCTTTGGCGAAATCAACATGCTTTTACTTGGCTTAAACTAAATCTGTGAGAGGTCAAAGTTAGGAAACCTCATTTGACTCTTTGCAACCCAAACTTCTGCTATTCTAAATTAAAGCAGATATAATTGCTGTTTCTTTTCATTTTGTAAATGTTGGGTTAAGGCAATTTGCAAAATCATTAATTCAGCACTGCACTGGGGAGGGGGGTATTCGTTAAAAAGCACCGATGCTTATGATTTTGATACAAGTGGATAGCTACGGTCCTTTTCTTTCCATTAATACCAAAATAAGTACCAACATACCTTGTATGGCGTCACAATGACGTCATCAAGTCCGCGAGTCGGCAAAATTGGCATCTTTAACAGAAAATCCAATTTTGCGCTAAAAAAAGCTAGGAATATCAGACTTCATGCGGTTTTCAGCTCTAAAGGATGGCAAAATGACTAGTTTATATAAACATAGAGTTTAAGAGTCACATTGCACATACTATTTTGCAAAAATGCACCATAAATATCCTTGGGTGGCAACCACCACCCCTCCCTTACCCTTCTACTTTGATGGCATACCCAAACCCCGCTGAAGGTGCTATATACCTTCATATTTTGTTTGCTAAAATGACCAGAAAGGATGAGAGAATGATTACTTAGAAGCTTTTTACGCAAGCTGTTGGCATTTTAGCGCACCGGAGCAAATTCAGTAGTCCACCCCCTTTCTAAGAGGAGGGTTAATAACAACTACCATGCTATTCATGCAATTAAATTTCTCACAGGCTTAAGCTGCTATTTGAAAGTTAAATTGGTGTAATGTCAGATAATTCAGTTTGATCTATTACGCTTCTAGTTATTTTGCAAAGTTTTAAATGTGGAAAATCATCGAATCAAATATGTGCAGTGAATCACATTCTACACTTAATGAACAATCAACTATTCGGAAATAATGGTTTCTGCTTGATGCTTAAAATAGCCAATTGTAAAGTGATATGTGAAGTATTTTTAAAGAAGTCTGTTTATCAAATCTTTGACTACATGCTTTGTAGTTTGGTGTAAAATGTGGTGAAAACAGATTGATGTTGGAATGTGTGAAAAAAATCGAATCGAAAGTTATGCACACACAAGTTCATTGTATCATGTGCGATTCTTTTAACAATAAATGTACGTATATTTTAAAAAAAATATATGCTCTCTGTGAAAATAACTTAACATATTCAAAAGCTCTTGTAAATATTTCTTTACTGCTCAACAATTATGAATATTGAACGGAATGGCTGTGGTTATAAGAGTGAAATGCACGCAAGCATTTCAAGTGCAAATTCCCAGACTGCGCTAAGTGCTAGAAGTATCGCCTTTACTCATGTGATAAAAACGTTACCTTAATTGAATGAAAATATTCCTCTTTAATCTTGTTGAAAGAGGTGTCAGACATTCCTCATTTGTAAAAGGGTGTTTTTGTTAAAGAGAGAAACTTGAGAGAGAGAGAGGAGATAAACGGGAGTCAGGGAGGAGAGAAAGATGGGGGAGAGAAGATGAGAAGGAATTAAGTCAGCAAAGATGCTATAGAGAGGGGCGTATATATAACATTTGCTTAAAAGTATATACAAATGGTATTTTAATATATCTAAAAATATATCAAAGATGCTGCGCACTGCATGAAAGTGGCTATACAAGTGCAAAGCATTTTTCTGGTGCAGTTTTCTTCACTGCTCAAAAATTAGGAGTACTGAAATGAATTGATTGGTTTGAAAGAGTGAATGTGATTAAAATGACGTTAAAGAAAGAAAAGGGATGGAGCAGAGGGACAGAGAGAGGAGAAGAGTGCTATAGGGCGTGAACATAACATTTACTTAAATGTGGTGTTATTTTGATAGGAATAAAACCTATATCTTCTGATTTCATGTAGTGGGAGAGCGTGGTCTAGCGGTAAGGGTGCTTGCCTGTGGTGCAAATTTACCAACAAATCCCGGGTTCGAATCCCGGTGGGGTCACTTGCTGGGATTTATTCGGGTGCTCAATTCTGGATTTAATATGTATACGAGCTATTGATTAAATACAGAATACCGCTCTCCTCCATGGTTCACTTGAAAAAAAAAAAAAAAAAAAATTGGTGTAAAATGTGGTGAAAACAGATTGATGTTGGAATGTGTGAAAAAAATCGAATCGAAAGTTATGCACACACAAGTTCATTGTATCATGTGCGATTCTTTTAACAATAAATGTACGTATATTTTAAAAAAATATATGCTCTCTGTGAAAATAACTTAACATATTCAAAAGCTCTTGTAAATATTTCTTTACTGCTCAACAATTATGAATATTGAACGGAATGGCTGTGGTTATAAGAGTGAAATGCACGCAAGCATTTCAAGTGCAAATTCCCAGACTGCGCTAAGTGCTAGAAGTATCGCCGTTACCTTAATTGAATGAAAATATTCCTCTTTAATCTTGTTGAAAGAGGTGTCAGACATTCCTCATTTGTAAAAGGGTGTTTTTGTTAAAGAGAGAAACTTGAGAGAGTGAGAGAGGAGATAAAAGGGAGTCAGGGAGGAGAGAAAGATGGGGGAGAGAAGATGAGAAGGAATTAAGTCAGCAAAGATGCTATAGAGAGGGGCGTATATATAGCATTTGCTTAAAAGTATATACAAATGGTATTTTAATATATCTAAAAATATATCTAAGATGCTGCGCACTGCATGAAAGTGACTATACAAGTGCAAAGCATTTTTCTGGTGCAGAGAGTCACAACTGTACATGTACATCACAGTCAGTGTCGAATAAGAGTAGGGTGTAAACCTCTGACTGTTCCCAATCCGCCCCAGCCTCAAAAAGCGGGTCATGTCAGGAGCGTCCGTATCAATGGATACACGTCGGGCCCTCGGATCCCGCATATCCCGCAGTTGACTAAATCCTGAACAACCACCACAAGCCATTACCAATGATTTGTGGATACGCTAAGAAGAAACAAGAAGATTTCATGTAGGAGGAATATGCTGTTTTAATAAAATAGGTAAAGTTGAACCCCAATGTAACGCTGCCGATAGACAAATACGAGATGGAATTTGCATCCGTTTACCTCATCTTTCGCATTATTTTGAAATACATAGAATCGTAATGAAATTAAGCCAAGGATTTCAAGATTTTAGCATTATGCTTTATATAATTTGACCTCTCCAAAGAAAAACCTCTTATGACAGCGTTTTGCCATGACATGAATCGATTACGTATGAGAACAGGTGCAGTGATCATTAGACCATTAAAATCGTGAGTTCGAGCCCCGCTGTGGTCAACATGTTTGTGTCCCTGGACAAGATACTTTAATCTCAATCACCTCGTCTACCCAAGCGAAACTGGGGGACAATATTACAAGTGTTGATGGGCATGTGCGCTTGTAAAGCATGTCTTTTGAGCAGCCATCTAGATGAAGCGAAATGATTGTGACATTTTCTGAAGGCGACGTAACAATAATTCGCAACAGCGTTTTGAGACTGTTTACGGTGATTAAGCGTGAAATATAAAAACCTGGTTATTATTATAATTGTTATGACGTCTTAATGTTTTTTTTTTCCTATAGACCGTATTCAATAGCCAGCCATGTTGGTGGACAAGATAGACGAATTCCAGTACTACAATACATTCACTGTCAATGATCCATGTGCAATCGCTAAACATGGATCGATTGACAGCTTAATGTATTGTAGTCCTGGAATGTATGCATCTTGTCCACCAACATGTATGGTGGCTGACGTCATATTGAATACGGTCTATAGATAATGATGTGGTATATAGAACTAGGGCTTCCGTGTCATAACGAGTGTTTCTGTAGACAGTGATATCTGGTACAAAGTCACCTTTACTATTATGGTAATAACTTTTTCTTGAAAGAAAATACCTGTCTTACTGTACACAAAAGTAATAAGCTTTCCTTTACGATCAACGTATATCTCACTTAGTTATATTGTTTAAACCAAGCCAAAGCAAAGCTGTGAGTGTTTGAAACAAGATAATGACATTTATTAAGATAAGTATCTGAAGTAACGCCGCTTATAGACAGTTGGTTGGAAAATTCACGGCTTGCTAATTTTGCTGAGCATTGTGTTGCACCACGCTTACAGTAAAGCATCAAAAAGCGTTTAAGACAACAATCTTAAAATCTTAAACAATAACAAAAAATTAAAACATTGAAATTTCCTAGATAAAATTTAATGACTGTATAGACAATTATTGCATGCCGTTGTCCGGACAAAGGTTAGATAATTGTATACTATGGAAAAATGTGTCTTTTAGAATTTCAATTGTAACATATTGTTTTATTTTTTTGAATTTTAGTGAAAATATTAAATGAGTTTATGAGATTGATTTAGTTTTAGATTTAAGGGGTAATGTATTTTTGCTGACTACGGAATAACAAAAAGGGCAAGGATTTACAAGATGATCTTGACCTAACGCAATCCGTATAGATTTGTTGTTTTTTATAAAACACGTCTAATATTCTTTCATGTGTTGAACAAATGAAATAAATCGACTGAAATTACGCTAGATATGGCGGGTTTTGTAGCACACCCCTTTTTTATCCCTTGCATATGGGATTTACACACATTAAACTTGGTTGTGAGAATATCAATCTACATGAGGTCTTGTCCAACTTAATAATGTTAATTTTCTTGATATTTCAACTACGGATTAATCAATGAATCTATTTATACGAATTGTGCAAGTGATATGACAAATCCAAACACCAATTTACTGTTTGCCAGAGCAACAAAATAAGATCTTCCCATTGTTTTTAGGATATTGTTCTAAGAGGCCTTAGTCCCTTATTGTAAATACTTGAATCTATACCTGGATTAGAGCAGTAGTGTTGAAAACTATTTCATTTACACATCATGATTAATTAGGTGAGATTTTATGTGAAATTTAATCCTTTTGGGATTATAAAGGATAATCTGGCTATTCATGGATCAATTAAACAAATAGCAAGGTCATCATTACGTTCATAATGCTATATACAGTCGATTATCGGAATTAACGGGATATGAGTGCCTAAAGAATAAAATCCCAGTTGGAACTGGAGGGAAAAAAGAGGTGTTACTTACAAAATTTGCCATATCTGGCTTATTTTTTCAGTCGATATATTTCATTTTTTTTCAACATTGGAAGCATATTAGATTTGCTTTATTGAAACAACAAAAAATCTATGATTCAGTGATTTTATCAGGTCAAGGCCATTCGTAATCCTGGCACTTTTTTGATTCACGTAGTACAGATATAGGGAGTGACACACACACACACACCCACACCCACACAACACACACACCACACACATTTCATGCACACGTACGCCTCTCTCGCGCGTACAATAGTAGCGATTTTATTGATTGCCATAATACACCGTTTCTCAAAGTGGGGAGTTTGAATGCAATGGTGTGTTTGCCCAACAGCTCCGACCTGTCTTAAAAGTAAAATATCGAGTTTTTGAAACCACGTTTAAAGATTTGTTCATATATAGAGCATATCAAATATATTCGGGCAAGTTTGTTCCCCATGATTATGCTAAGTGACTACCTTTTTTGGATCCATTCTACAGTTTTTGAAATTTATTGGAAACGTTTTCCGCCATGATTATTCGATTGGAATACATTGAGAAGCGGGGTTTGCATCAGGTCATCAAATCTAGTAACCATCTTAACCACCAAGCCTTTTTTCGTAAAAACATCACGGTTATCAATGGAAGGGCTGCCTTACCATCCCCTCAGAAAGGTTATTGGAAGCACCGATGCTTATGATTTTGATACAAATGAATAGCATTTACATCTTCGTTTCATTGATACCAAATTTTATGCGAGGTTTCATACTAAATGATGGTTTAATTGACTAGGTTTACAGAAAATTAAGCGTTTTCGACCCATATGTGCAGAATATTGTAAAGAAGACCATCAAATATACCGGGGTGGCAACCACCCTACCCTTCGACTTTGAGGCATACCCTAACCTCGGTGAAAGTGCGACATTAACATTTTTTTCGCTTAAAAGACGAAAAAGGATTAATAACTACCTGGAAGCTGTTTGCAAATGCTTTGGCATTTATGAATAGGGAAAGTTTGATGGCGGTGGTTGGTTAATTTAAGGAAAAAACGTGGGAAAATCGTGTGTATTTATTTATTTTTCCAAACCCAATATGGAAAAAAATACGCCTTTGTTGGGCTCCTAAAGGCCACCACCTTTATAAACTAAGTGTTAATTTTTTTGTCTGTGGTCATTCACGTACCTATTGACCCATTCTTCACTAATATTATTAATTCCTCAGTTTATTAATTACGCACAAGACTATATACTGTGTGTCATCAGGTCATTTTCCTGAAAATAATTGAAAGGGGCCGACTTGTGAATGTGCCGCCAAATTTGGCATGTCATTACCGCATTTTGAATGAGGTGGGCCATCGTTGCTTCCCTATGTACCCAAAACCCTAAGCACCTTGTGTTTTATAAGAATTCCGGTGGGTAGGGTGGTGGGTAGTAAACACTCCTATGGAATGGTTAACAAAAAAAAAAAACTTGTAAGCCGAAGGTTAATAATACATAACTGTTTTGATATAAGCTATTTGGCCTCGGACAAAAGTGGTTATTAATCAGCTAATGCTATCTGCAAGAAAAAAATAATAAATTCACAAGCTGTTAACTAAATCGCAAGACTGTTCATGGACATTGTTTTGTGGATTTTGAACCATGCTTTATCCTTTAATTTACGTTACGATATGTGAGTCAACAGTATAAGAATCAGACTTAAATTTCTAAGACCATTACTTTTTCTATTCTTGTAAAATTATATGCAAAAGAAAAAATATCATGCTGGGAGACAAAAACTCTTATGTATGTATATTCTAAGTACAACTATCGCAAAAAAAAAATACTATTTTCCTAATGCATATCTGATATGTTTTGGCTACAGCAAAATTAATTTTGTAGCAGTAATTGTGTAATTAAATAATTTGAATCAAGAGTAACAGGTATGGTGTTTTGATGTTCCAATAAAATTTGCTATAGGAGGTTTTGAAAGTGGGGTCCATTTTTACATAGGAGCTTTTGATTTCAAAAGCCAAATGCACCGTTAGGAGGATTTTTCCAGCCCAGCGACGATATGCAAACTCTCATGCAGTTCTTGCAAATTACCGTTAAAAATATTACTAGTGACCTTATATGATACATGTAAAAAATATTATATGATAAATATTTCCTCAAAAGAATATGCTTTCCTCAAAACAATATGCGGAAACTCAACCCAGCTCAGCCAGATCTATATTACAGTATACAAAATCTGCTTGCAGTTTGAATTTCATATAATATTTTCTCATCGCAGTGCCACTTCACTAGGACCTTTGTTTACAATTAATTGATACGGTGCATAGAATCTACACGTAATACTATTTGCCATACACGGAAGATAAACCAAGCGAAGCTTGTGCATATGTGATGATTGAACGATGATGTCGTCGGCATGCCGCATTTTGCCAAAGAAAACAACTTGTCGGTGTTTTTTGGTTTTTTTTTTAGAACACATTTTATGTGGAATAGTAGCTTCGGTATCTTACCTTTTCTTATACTTCCAAACGAGAATTGCTGGAAGTAAAGTGACACGTTTTTTTTTTTTTTTTTTTTTTCCTAATGCATATCTGATATGTTTTGGCTACAGCAAAATTAATTTTGAGCAGTAATTGCCTTAATTTAAATAATTTGAATCCAGAGTCAACATGTATGGTGTTTTGATGTTCCCAATAAATTTGCCATAGGAGGTTTTGAAAGTGGGGTCCATTTTTACATAGGAGCTTTTGATTTCAAAAGCCAAATGCACCGTTAGGAGGATTTTTCCAGCCCAGCGACGATATGCAAACTCTCATGCAGTTCTTGCAAATTACCGTTAAAAATATTACTAGTGACCTTATATGATACATGTAAAAAATATTATATGATAAATATTTCCTCAACAGTCAAAACAATATGCGGAAACTCAACCCAGCTCAGCCAGATCTATATTACAGTATACAAAATCTGCTTGCAGTTTGAATTTCATATAATATTTTCTCATCGCAGTGCCACTTCACTAGGACCTTTGTTTACAATTAATAGGCGAGCGGTCAAGCTTCAAAAAGTGCTTTATTTTTCGAGTAACCCCTCCCCTCGGTACAACAAAACCACAACCATCATTTTCGTAAATTTTACATTATTATCATTCGAAAAAAAGTGGTTGTATTTTGTTGTACCGAGGGGAGGGGTTCCCGACCAATTTGCAGTCCTGACCGCTCCACTATATAATTGATACGGTGCATAGAATCTACACGTAATACTATTTGCCATACACGGAAGATAAACCAAGCGAAGCTTGTGCATATGTGATGATTGAACGATGATGTCGTCGGCATGCCGCATTTTGCCAAAGAAAACAACTTGTCGGTGTTTTTTGTTTTTTTTAGAACACATTTTATGTGGAATAGTAGCTTCGGTATCTTACCTTTTCTTATACTTCCAAACGAGAATTGCTGGAAGTAAAGTGACACGGGCACATTGTCACAAAAATATGAAATTGGCTCCCAAGGACATTGGAAGAATACAGATATATTTAACACACACACACACACACACCAGGAACTTTAGAAAACTTTGTGGGACCGGCCACAGGTACGTTCTGTATTAGTATTTGTGGGGACTAAATTTATGGGACCACATTCTAATTAGTGCTTATGGGCCCAGAAGAGCCTATTAAGCATCCTCTTTGTTTTGTTTAGGGCTTCTTTGAATTTTACTTCATAAGAAACACACATTTGGATACAGACATTATTATTGGGTCCGGTCCCTGTAGTAAGGTGTGTTTTCAAACAGCACATTTCACATTGTTATCATTACACGTAGGCTACGCTATCATAGTCACAAAGATACTCATCACCTCTCCAGGTTATTACCTGCCATGCAACTTAAGGTTTATGCTAATATGCTAATTGTGCGTCTTTAAGCACAGTTTTCTCCTTCAACAGAGCTCTTCTTGGCTGCTAAAAATCCACCATTTAGGTTTTGTGTGTGAAATTTTGTCATTTCCACCAATAATTTCTAGGGTATGACATCCAAAATTAAAAAAAATAAATAAAAATCTATTGAGATAAGAAAACAAAAATGGCTCCATTAAATTCTGAAGCAAAATCTGGATGCCACATCCCAGAATCATTCTGAATATTTTTTTACATATAAGATCAAAATATTTATATCATTGACGATCTATCCAAGACCTCTACTAGGTACTAGCTATATTAAAGGCCATATGGCAAGGAAATCAACTCCGGCGTGTGTTTTCTTGTATTTAAAGCCACTATCAGCGATTTCTTAACAATGTAAACAAATCGCCCTTTTTAGAAAAATATATACCACCGTCATACTCAAAGTAACAAAAAAATCTTCAAACTGTAACGAACTCTGTTTTAAGGAGGAACCCACACGGAAACGTCGAAAAAAATGGCCGATATAAAATTATTGAAAAAAAAAAATTATTATAGTGTTTAAAAAAACAGTTAATGCCTACGTTGACACACACACGATGATTTCAGTGTACTTTTTAGTGTATGTCATTTTGCTAGGTTTTTAAATACCAAATTAAGATATTCCAAAACCAATTGGTTGTTTTAATTGCATGAAAGTTCCGAATAATTATTGAATTTGCAGATATTGAATAAAATTGCAATCCATAAAATAACAACAGATTTGTATAACACTTTTTGTTAATTTTTATAGCCTAAATTTTAGCTGTGTAAAACAAATCACTACGCGACAATGCACGATCATGCCAAAGGCGTTGCCGTGAATCGTTTATCCAAAATTTACGACATGTTTGCACTTTGAAAGAACTAGATTAGACTTGATTGGAATGAAATTGTACTTCCGAAGTTCGGGATTATTAGCTTCCCTATACAAGAACAGCCACGCGAGGTTTCGGGTTACATCGTGGGCAATTCATTCGTTCCACAAAACCGAACAACCAGGCGCAATTTATTTACATCCGAGCTTTAACATGGGGTCGACAGGGGACATTGCAGGTTTTTTTTACCCTTCTCTACCCGAGGTTGGCTGTGATAAATATGTGTAGGGAAATATATTGATTGACATCTCTGGATGGAGAGGAGACAGGATGAATTGTGTGTTTGCCCAACTTCACTTGAACTGTGTGGGTATATTCTCTTATTTGATTTGTTGAAGTTAAGGAATGCACTATGTAAAAAAAAAATACAACCAAGTTGTAAATTAATAAATTATGTTCTTTTGATATCTTCCGTATTTCTATATTTTTTTCGAAAGAAATATTATTATATAGACAGTTAATGAAAGACCCATCCTTTGGTTTAATTTTATTTAGATATAAACCAAAGTATTGGATCAGAAGATCTTGCTTAGGAGTGGCGCGGCATTGTAATATTCGACCTTGGGAATAAGCGCCTTATTTAATGATGACCATATTGATTGAAACACCAGTTTATTTAATTTGACATAAGATCTGTGATCTTCACTATCTATTTCTGTGAATAACCGATTGCTTGAAGTTTCTCCTTCAAGTATGTCTATATTTGTCAAATTACCTTATTGGCATTATCCCCTCACAGCAATAGTATCTTGCATTAAACTCGCTAAAACGGCACTTTGGAGATTCACACCAAGGGATAACGCTTTTCATTAAGATAAATTGCGAGTGAGGATAATTGAAGAGGACGAATTTTTTAGTGACGTTTTTTCAAATGATATTTTAGATAAAAAACACAGCGACGAAAAATAATCTCTATTTAATCGCATTTTACACTTATTCATACTTCACTGCAATGCACGTGCAGTGAAAACTGGATGGAAACCATCTCTGACTCAACACAGCACAACACAGTTCAAATTGCGTTGCGCTGGCTAAATGAATGGACCGTCATGTTCGTGGAACAGAAGCCCCCAATCTCCCATAGGAGACCATGTTCATTGATCCTATTACTATTTTTTTTTTTTATCACGTAATAAATTTCGTTTCGGTGGCACATTATTGAATACTTAGACATATATGTGGTACGATAATTTTCCTCTTAAGTGCATTACATAAATCTCAAAAAATTGTTATGTTCTGTTTGATGGACCTATTCCCAATTTAACGTATGCGAGCTCAAATAATTTTGTATTCTCACATAACTGTATTCACACCACCAACATTGCCAAATTTCATTTTAATACAAACTCCAAAACCTAATCTTAGTTACAAACTGAAAAAAAATCATTGTATATGTGTTTGAATAAAAACAAAACAGTCCACCTACATACGATATACCTAACCGTATAGAAATATGCTAGTAACAACAATAACAAAACCGTCCATAAATGTAATTGTTACATTTTTCATCTACAATGAGCCAAACCACTCAAAGTGGCTTAATACACGTGGCTATCATTAAATGGCTTAATGTGCTCATAGTGATGCTCAAATATAAAGTGGCAACATTTCATCGATTATACTGGTGAAATGACTTACAAATTAACGTTACTACAGCGCATTATTGGATTGAGGTAATTACGTTCCAGGGGCTTATCATATGCCAGTTTAATATTTATCTATTTTTCTCCTTTGTGCTGTGTGCTTTAAAGTTCGGTCACATTTGTGAACGTTTTATGTTATCGATTAAGTCTGCAGAATTAAAAGAAAATGTCTTATCAACCTATTTCTTTCTTGCTAACATGAAATGGGGTTAAATCTGGTAAAGAAGGAAACCTGGCTTAAATAATGGTTCGAGTTCGTCAGTGTTTTGTCATTAAGAATTCAAGTTTAAAATCACATAGTATTTTCTATGCTATTATCATTTTGTTATTTTTGTATTAATAACAGATTACCTGCTGATAATGGTAATAATACCTTTTATCTTAGACAAGTGATAGTGATTGAATGACATGTCCCTAGTTTATTCATACAATGGAAAGAATCATGACCCTTTTTATACCAAAGAATGCTTCTCCCTTCTTATATGTAAGTGCAGGGGAAATTCTGAAATCGAGTACAATTGTGCTTTAATGTACACAACATGTTCGTTCTCCGTAAAGGATTAGAAAAAGGAATTATATTTGCCTAGATCACAACTTTCGTTTAAAGCAGTAAAAAGTATATTTTGGATCTATGAGACAATACAAAAGCATGTCACCAGTACGTAACAAAATCTGAGAATCGGGAAAATTTTAACCTAGGTTGACCTTGCACCATGATAGGGCTATATCCTTTTAAAGTCCCAGGAAAGCAAATAGAATGGATTGGTTTGTGTCAAGTCAACAAGGAGGGCGAGAAAGCTTTCAATATTGGGGTTGGTGATGAATCATTAGTGGACTATTGATTTTTCAGAGAGTAATTAGAAAATTCAGGTGCTGGTGTGAATCTATTCATGGCGCTGACTGAAAATCAATAGTTTCCACTAATGAGTCCAAAAACTTGGTAGTAGTTTATTCTTTTTTGTGGCCCTATGATTGGAATGAATGCCCCGTAAAGATTGGACTAGGTTATCATCTCATTTCATGGAACCTTAACAAACATTGGTATTATTTTAGACAAATATTACTTTTAATCCTATAAGAAGACTAACAACGTTAGTGTAAATAAAACACAGTTTGACTCGAATTCAAAGTACCCCTATACTAAAATTTTCCCCCTCTAAGAATCGAGCAGCAGTCTCAAAATTTGTTCCCATCATGTTTGGAGTTCTGTACCTCTGAATCCAAAACAGCAAGAAAGGGAAACTCTTTCATGATACCACACTGAATTCTCCAATGACAATGGAAAATGGCACTGGGATCTTCAATTATTTGTTGAGAATGGAGACGCTATGATATAGTCACGTCGTTAAAATGGATCGTATTGTTATCATTTTACTAGTATTGCATTGTGAAAACCTTATGAATTGCTAAATTATTTCTATGCTTAAAACAGTTGCAATAATGCTCCAAAAAACATGGATCATTATAGTAACACCGAATTACGTTAGATACATTACGGATAATATAAAAATTATAAAGAAAGCCATAGCGCTTGGGTCACCTATTAGCGGTTATGAAATGGAGATAAATAACCCTCGACGAGACTATGCATGCTAGAATCAGGTCGTTAAATATATGGTCGTTGGTTACATTAATGGATGCTAATGGGTAGCCTCAACTGATTCTAAACGTCGTACTTCTAGTTTCGTAATAGGGAAGTTTGAATAAGAAAATATGCGATGGAGTGTTGCCATAGAAACGCTACAAAAAAACAGGGGACCAAACTGGAAACCACACCGAATAAAATGTTTCAGTAAGTTCATGACTTCCCAGCATCTAATACTTTACCTCACTCGGACGATTCAAGCAATTAGATGTCAAAACGTGTTTAAATTGTTCGCGGAATTGTGTAAATAGTTAAAGGTCCAGATAATATCATTTCTAGGGCGTGTAATTACCATATCAAGCAAGTAAATGACTTCATGTCCGCGCTTCGGTTGCCACTGAGTGCTTTATGTATAAATGGCTTTCACATGGTGCTACCTGCGCTCATCGTCGTGTGTAGAGCCTAGGGTAGGAATATTCGAGAACCGTTTGTTTCAGTGTTGGAACTTGTCTTTGAAACCAAGCTTAGTTCAGTGTTGGTCATTGATCCATGTTAAGCAAAAGGTTTATATATGAGGGATATATTAGGGATATGCAAGTTGTCGTGAGTGGGATGCATAGTAGACGATAAGCATTCACCTTACGCGAGATAGCAAACCTTTAAATAGTTCCGATAAAAAATGTGGGGGATATCTATCACTCAAAGTTATAGTCATACACACTTGCTTATCATGTAGTATGTTACTCTTTTGATTCAGATGTTAAATATAGTGTCAATAATACCTCAGCAGAATAGTGCCGCAGTGCGATTCCCTTCATGTGGTCTGAAGATATATGTCCCATAGTAAGGGATCTCGAAATGCCTGACGTTGAATCACATATAACGAAAATATAGAAGTTTTAGCTAAATATTTTTAAAACAATATAAATATACTATATATATATTATTGGTTTTAAATATTTAGCTTAAACTTCATACAACGAAAATAATAGAAGTTTACCTAATATTTAAAACAACTATATATGTATATATATATATATATATATATCGTTCGTGGGTTTCTGCATAGTGTCGAATCGCATCAATGACTAGTTTGAGAAAATTGCGTTTTTTGAAACGTTGAAGTTACTTTATGATGTGTGTAATTTAATGAAATAAAAGGAAATGGCTATTTAAGTGGTGATGTTAAAGACATGAATGGTTGACTAAATGACGACAGTATAAAATACAAGAAACAATGTTTTCTTATTCAAAAATGCCCACTGAATTGTGGTTCAGATGTTTGTCAAAACCCCAAATGTTTGATTATTCGAGTGCTCTAGGAGATCGAATACGTGAAACCCGTTGATTTCTAATGTTGGTATGGATATGGTGAGATTACTATAGCTACGGGCTTTTTACTATTTTAAAATGATGATGCCGAGATGCCACGATGATTAAGAATAACGAGTGGCGGTTGTGATGATGGTGGTTAATAACGATGAACAAGGGAAACATCGAGCTTGACGACGGACAATGATGTTACTGATCGATGATGATTGATGATGATGACTGTGCACCTGAGTGATGCTGATGACTGATCGATCGCATAGATGATCGCATGCATCGATGCATGGTGATGATGATGATGATGATGATGGGTGGTGATGAAGACGACCACGACGATGGACGAGTCTACTGATGATGAAAGGACGACGACCGATGACGATGTTTATTGCATTGTGTTTATGGTTACAAACCATGCAAAATTGTATACAAAAACGACGTCAATAAGCGTTTAATTTTAAAGTGGGAAACATTCAATGTTGTATTATCGTTGGTTGTAAAATATAGCGCAGACGGACCACGATACCAACGAATCAGGAAAATACAACCTCTTAAAATTTGGTCCTTAAAACTTAATAGCTTTAATTAATATGTTTTAACTCATTTTTGCCAGAAAAAAAACATAAATTTCAAGAGTAAATACGTTAGAAGGAACACAAACAGTAGTGCATGTTATATAAAAATTAGTAAATAGTATTCATGTTGTAACACACAATAGATATGGGATAGAACTGTTCAAAATTGAGCTCAGAAAATATTTAAAGGTAATGGAATGTTTTCATAACTCAAAAGAATTTGGAGAGATAAAAGCGGTCTATTTTCTCGTTTTCTTAAATTTCTCATTACATATATAGTCCTATCTTTTAAATTAATGTACATGCTAAAAATATTTCTACCAAACTTGAACGAAATAAAACAATGAAATGGGTAATATACTTATACAATTAACATAATCTAAACAATTTTAGGGCACTAACGCTTATACAAACACCTTCCCAAAGAAATATCAATTTGTTCGTGAAAGGCGAGTTTTTTTTTTTAAGGATGTATATCTATTAGTAATATTTAGTTGCCGAATATCCAATTAACATCAAAGGAGAGAAAATCAAACTTTCGCAATATATAGATGATTTCGATGGTTGGTATACCCGTTGATAGCATTGGTCAACCGTGTTTACTTGCTTCCAACATCACTCGTATGGCGTCCACCAATGACCGTTCTCAAAGTTCACAGTTGGCAAAAGGGGTCATTTCCACAACTGACCCACAAAACCAGGATAAAATGAAAAAAATGAAATTTGCTAAAAAGGTAGGACTATTGGAGTTCGTGCGGGTTTTGGCACCCAATGATATGGAAAATGGATACTAGTTTTTAATCAACATATAATTTTAGAGCCATATCAGTGCAAAATATTTAAACAAATGAACTAATAACTAAAGGGTTAATGCAGTATATTATAGGCGAATAATGTGCGCGAGGTCGGAAAAACTAACTAATGGCGCCATTATTTTTCCCGCCCGAGGATAAATTATGAGCCCATAGATGATACTACAAAAACTGTATATTCTATTAAACTAAAAAAAAACTGATTTGTTTTGTTTGTGTATAGGTTTTAATGTAAGTTAACCATGCCTTTATATGTTGTAGTTTGTATGCTGATTAATGAAAATAAATGATAAGAAAATG
The DNA here is from genome assembly GCA_023653785.1 of Ophioderma brevispina. Lineage (NCBI taxonomy): Eukaryota > Metazoa > Echinodermata > Ophiuroidea > Amphilepidida > Ophiodermatidae > Ophioderma > Ophioderma brevispina. The sequence continues at coordinate 24,465 of JAMKCH010014962.1, read as the reverse complement.
CTTTAGCGGCTCAATATTGCAGGACTAAGGCAGTAAACTGACCAATCAGAATGCTGCATTGTCAATAATGGGTTTTAGTAGAGGTGGTAGTGAACCAACTACCCACCAATCGACTTCGACGATAACCAGGTGAAGGTGCTACCTTACATTTGTTTCGTCAAATTAGCAGAAAGGATGTGAAATAATAATATATGGAAGACTTAACCCGAAGTTTTTAACGTTTTTGCGCACCGAAATAAAGTTCACCTGGTGTGGTAACTCCTCCCTTGTAATACGAGGATTCAGTAAACTATGCCCCCCCCCCAAAAAAAAAAAAATAGGAAAAAAATATACAATTTGGTGTATTGTACAAATGTTAAAAACATACAAAACTGGATAAGTCTTTTCACGAAGATAGACCGGGTTTCATACGTACAAGTAACATAATTAAAACACAAAAAATAAAATGTGAAATAACATGACAATCCCTCATGAAGTATCGAAAGGTACATTTCACGATTTGATCACTGAAGTAAAATCTTCTGTCCCAGCTAATAACGTATTCGCAAATTATCAGGTTTGCTTTGAGATATTGGACACGCAAAGCTATCAAATACGAATTCGATTGTTTGTGAACCCCATTTTATACAAAGCGTGTTGTTATTCGTCTGTGGCTATTTTGGTTATGGAGATGTAATTTTTCACGTTTTATTTTGGGTACAATTAATGAGTACATAAAATGCAACCAGAATCAACGATTAACTCAATTTGACCAAAAAATCAGATTCGACACTATGTCGTGGACCACGACGATATAGATATATAGATATATATAGATATATATAGTCTATATTAATATATATAGAGATATGTATCGATATATATATATATTATATATATATATATTATATATATATATATATATATAGATATAACAACGAAGGGAGAATCCAACACAGTGAAGTAATATAGTAGAAAAGAAAATCAACACGACAAAGTATTGTAGTGAGTATGCAGCAGAGTATTAATGCAATCACTCGAGTTTCGCCTTTCGGCCTCTTCAGGATACATACATTTGTATTGTACCGGAAGAGCCGAAAGCGAAACTCGAGTAGGCCTTAATACTCTGCTGCATACCAGACAATCTTGTCAGTGTGATTTTCTGGTATACTAGATATATATATATATATATATTGACCAAGAAACCCCTTGCAACCAATCCAATACAAAACAAGGCAAACCGTAATTTGTGACTCCGGTGATTTGACTTAATAATGAGGTACGGGTTTTTATCTTGATTAACTGACCCAAAAAGGTCAGCCAAGTCGCAAAACCTTGTAACCAATTAGAACAACATGGCAAACAATGGCACAAACTATATAGTGTACTTCTTTGATTAGACTGTTAATAAGGTGTATCTTTTATCTTAAATCAAATGACTCGGCATACAAAGGGGGGGGGGCGATGCAGAAATGTCAGCAGGGCCGTTCTGAGACCCATATTGTCCGGGTACATGTGGTATATCATTTTTACAAGGACTGACATATGGGATAGTGCTTGTCTTTGAGACAACGGCATTCAACAATACTTAAGGAGTTTTGGACTAATCGGATATACCAAATCGTTAGGGGGGGTGATTGAACATACTGCTGTGATCGTTAGCCATTAGGGTCATTACGTCTCTATTTAACGTGTTTACGAACCATTTTGGCGCTGTAAAATTCCTTGAAATTACATGTTACTTTTGGAAATGACAGTTATTATAACCAAATTATATTTATTCTTTTTTTGAATATTCCAAATCAGTTGGTGCCTTAAAATTTATCAAAGTTAAAAAAAAAACATGTGACTTTTGAAAAATACATGAAAGAAAAGTGTTGTGACCCAAATTTAAGGTCTATGTGTGAAAATGCTTACTGTTGGCCACAAGGGTCATTAAGATGTGTGATTGAGTTGTGATTTGAAGTTAACATGTACTTTCAAAATGACATGGCATTTTAGAGAAGAACATGAAAGAAATAAATAACACGGTATTTTAATCTGGATGACCACGGACACAAATCAGAGCCTTTCTTTATTTCAAATTGACCCAAGGAAGCTCGGTTTAATTGATGTATCACGTAACTTTTAAAATAACAGTTCATTCTAATTTACGCTGTAAATTGTGAAGGTAAAAGGTATTTCAATTTTACACGTAACTTTTAAAATAAAATAACATTGTCAATTTCTAAATTTACGTGTAAATTTGTGAAGGTAACATGTTATTTCAATTTTACACGTAACTTTTTAAACTAACATGTCTTTTTTATTTACATGTAAGAAATCAGGATTTCTTAAGTGTCTTTTCTGAAATGTCATGGCATTTAAAAAAGTAACCTGTTTACTTACACAAAAACACGTAAACATAAAAGAAATTTACAGGAAAATGGAATGCCTTATGACCCTACGGCCAAAATAGAAAACATGTATTTTATGAACAATTTACAGAATTTAAAATTAACATGTCAAATAATGAAATCAATCATTTTTTTTCCAAATAGAAATGCATTTCTAACTTAACGTGTGATAAATACCGAAGATATAATGGTATATTTGAAAAAAGAATAAAGTTGATTGGTTAAAAGATCGACGTGTCATTTCAGAAAGTAACATGTTATTTTAGAAAGTAACATGTCAAAATGTTTGTAACACGTCAAAATAGAGACGTAATGACCCTAATGGCTAACGATATGCGTCTGTAAAAATTACCTTATTGAGGTAAATATTTATTGCATTCGTTACGGTACTCTAGTGGAATAAATTATGTTATAATGTGTCATGTAATTTGCGCACTTGTGATTCGAGGATGTGTCATTTTAAGCCAGTCTTTTTCAAAATTATAGTGTGAATTGTGTCGAAAACTCAAAAGCAGCGTGTGAATTTCAACGGTAGGGCCAAATATACCATATTCGCCTTCTACTCCTTATTTTTCTTACCCTTCTCCTTCGTGATCATCTTCTTTTCGGTTTTCTCCTTATTCTTCTTCATTATCTTCTTACTTTTTTTCTTTCTCCTCTCCTCCTCATTGCTCATCGTTGTCTTCAAGTTTCCATTATTCAAAGATAGGCCTACTTTATTTGAATTATAATATCAAGCGCTAGAGAAGTTGTCAAGTATTTTTTCTGCTTCCCCTGATGGATCACTGATGAACAAAATCTGGAAACTTAATTCTTTGCTGTAGGCGCACATACAAGGCTGTCTGAAAAAAAAAAACACACACACTTATCATATGCCTCTGCAGATGAGTGTATAAACAAGTATGTTCATACAATGTACATAATCACAAATTTGCAATCTGTTTATTTCGGCACTTATTAGGGTGAAATTTTCAAACAGCTTGTAAACGAAAGACCTCCAGAGACGAAATGTACTTCATTAAATTGATCCGTGATCAACCAAGAGAGTCACGATATTTGTAATTTGCAGGATTAACTTAAAAGAGAAGGATAATCTGTAGAATTTAAATACGTTATTTTTCCCCAACTGATAAATTGACAGAAACGGAAGAAAAGAGCAGTATTCAAATATGTGAATCTCCATTCAATTATGTGTTGTAGCAAGTGTCCGTACGGAAATTCAAGACTAAAATATCAGATTTTGGTCTTATCAGGTCGCTCTTGGTCTTATCGCATGTAGTTTATATTAGGATACCTATACCTATTAACAAATAACAATTGAAAATTACATTAATTGTGGCTGACCCGATAGACGACCTCGTCCCCAGAGATTTTGGTATCCTGCTTCTCTCATTACCCTAGTGAAATGTAAGGACTGGAAAATGTGTTCTTTTGATGTTTTGAACAAAACAACGTCTCCAAATGTGCTCAAACACATTAAGTAGCACACGCTCACACATGGGCCAATGTAATGCACATCTTTGCTTCTACCATCCAACGGCTGGAATTGGAATTATATTTAACTCACATGAGTTTGGTGATATACATTCTTGTGAGAGAAAGACTGACATGAACAAATCGGACCATTATCGGGTCCACCCACCTCTAATTCTCTGGCAATAGAACATGAGTTTATTGTAGGGTGCCAAAATAAAAAATCAAATGGTTGGTAACACCGCCCTCCCCCTACGTTTTCGGGTTGAGGGTTACGGAATGTGTATAAAATGTGTACAGGATTAGCAACCCGCCAAAGTCAGAGATTTTTTTTTTCTATTTACTTTCCTGAACATTTTTTAAATTTGTTTCATCAACGTCATAGAGGAAGGCGAAATTGTTCTTAACCCAGTATGTATGTAGCTACTATTCTGGTTGCATTTTGTTAAGTGTTAGTTTAAAAGGGGCACATTTAATTGGCCAAAATCTGGGTAATCGCCCTATTTATAGTTAGCGAATTGGAATCTTACTGTGTTAAATTATTTACATCAGTCATCACTGAACACCGATTAATATATTTTTATGACGTCGGTTACTTGACCAAATTAAAGTTGGTTATTAACCTGTTTACCCCTGTTCTCTTTCTCTCTCTCTCTAATCTCTTGAGTTGCGGTTCACAAAATGGTAGTTACCAGTTCAATGGATATTTCAAGAAAAGGCGAAATTTACTGACATCTTTTCAACATCCTGCAAATATAAACGAATTTGGCCCTATCGGTGAATGCGCGCGTACATGAGCATGGGTAAGACCAGGGGTGTGGTTCACTGATTGATTAGTATCCATGTAGAAAAATAAGCAATAAAAACAAAAATATGAATAATAAAAACAACCAATTAAAATAATTAATACCTTGCAAGAGTGGAATGTCATTGTTTTTGGTAATGTCCTCCTTAACAACTGTGAAGTTATCAAAATGTGTAATTCTTGCCAAGCTAAAATCGTGCAAAGTACGAAAAGAAACCATACAATTTCCATTAACATGTATGTCGGAAATGTTGTCGTTTCTGCACTCATGTTAGTTGGCGAGGGCTTGTGGATGGGGGGAACACCTCATTTTTACCCTCTTCCCAGGTTGATTTGGAAGGGCCGTTAAAAAGTGCAAATCAAGCGATGACATCTGTATCCTTGTTAGACTCTGTTGATTTGAAAATCCTCATTTGAACCTGATAAAATAAAAAATAAGATGGAGTTAGTACTCTTTACCACATGGCGTCAAATATATGTTACTATGTGCAGGTAAAAACACTTAGGGAAGGCTAATAAAATGAGTAAATGAAAGATATGGCTTTTATTTAAATCCACAAATTATAATCTTGACCATAGTTCTTTTGCTGTAATTAAAAATATTACAGATATCTACCGCTAACGGCTGCTGAACCGACTGTTGCGTCCGCGCCTTTGGGTTTAAGCTTGTTTGGTTATTGTGTTTTATTATAACACCTAAATAGATACTTGTCATTTGATTGGAGGATTCCCAGTCACATGTCATTAATTAAATGATATATTGCATGCTTAAGTCACATACTGTGCATTTTTGTTCCATTTGGCGTGCAATTTTGTTTCATAAGTTCGTTCTATTGAATGCCTCGTGCGTGTTCACAAAACGCGGGGGTCTCAACTAATCCACGCACCTATACGGAACTTTGCTGCGACTATGATGCTATTATGATCAAGCGTTGATTGCGGTGGTGCAGCAGCGAGTCCTCGGAACTTGCGGTCTTTGTTTGAGTGAAGAATGGAGCACGCTCTTGTTGTTTTCTGTCGGCAAAGTTCAAAGTTATGTTTTCAGCAGGATCTACGTGGAATTCCCGGACATGGAGGACAAGTTAACCGCAGTAGTGACTATATAGTAGAAGGTAAAATTAAAGTAAAATTTAGCCTAGCCTTGCAGGCTAGAAGGCCCTGGGTCCGTAGCAACTTAATTTGACAGCGGCACAGCCCAAGGTAGGCTAGCTTAGCCGTTAGCGTTAGTCAAGCAGTCTGAGCTTTAATACTAGAATGACAAGGATCTACTTAGATGTTATATAAAACAATAATGAATGTTTTCATTCGTGCAATGGAAAGAATATTTTCATTCGTTGAAAGATGAAATGTTCCATTCAACTCGGCTAACGCCTCGTTCAACTCATGAAAATATTCTTACCATTGCACTCATAAATATTCATTATTTGTATACGATTGATAGTAAATAGTGTCTAAACGTTTTGAAATAGTTCATGATTGCTTTCAAAATCAACGCAGATTTCCATGCTGCCCTATAACTTTCAATATGTGAAACACTATTGTTATAGTACCCCCAGTTCGTGAGTAACAATATCATTTCACTTTATGCCTGTATGTAACATCGATTTCTAGCAGGGAAAGTGCATTGTTTTATTATGGAAGAGAAAAAATGGAATTCCTCTAGTGCAACAATGCGATGATGCATGGCGCAATATGTTTATGCTTATAAATCTTTATGGAAAACCCAAGTACTATAAATAGCTTGGGATTTTCCAAGTAGGGTACAACTTAAAGATTGCATCATAAGATGATGTCATTAGTGTGACATCATGAGATGATGTCATTTGTGTGCGATCGAATTGGACAGTGTTAGTCTATGTTTATGCATGATGATGCTGCGGCAGCTATTTTTAGATATTGGGGAATCAAACTGTGAACTAATATAAGTAGTGGTCTTGCTATAGAACAAGGGCCAGTAGTTAAAATTAATTTGGATCTGCATGATATATCTGTGCAATACATGGTACCAGGATCAAATGATATTATATATACCACAGGAGCTTAAAAGCTGTTTTGTTTGCTGTCATCTTTCAAGCAAAAAGAGCTTCAGTTTTTGGAATCAAAAGCGATCATGGCGATTCCAGTTAGTGGTCCTAAAAGATGACATTTGTGACAGACGGGATTTCATGGAAATAGGTGGTTTGCTAGTGTTGCTGCTTTTTTGTGTCGTCAATGAACTGCTGGTCAATGTTATCTTCTGGGCATCTCCGAAAAAAGGAACCTAATTTCTGAAGAAGATTTCCACGGATTTTATATTGTGGAATATTTAGTCTGCATGCTGTCATGTTTGAGTCTTTGCTGTGAGGACCTGCCAACGCTGAACTGCAACGCTACTTTCATTGTGAACTTGTCAGTGCAATTTATGATGAACTGAAATGGATAGGCTCTACGTGAACGTGCTATTTTACGTTAGTAATACTCATTCACAGATGCGCGTGGTCTTGTCCCGAGTTACCTCGGGCAGAGCATCCTTAATGGTTTGAATAGTACACGGTCCATAAGTTCAAAACACAGCGAAATAAAATGGGCCAGATTTACTGAAAAAAAACTCAACTATTTTAACCCTTTGCATACTGAGGTGGACAGTCTTCCACAACCTAATGTTGCTGAACAAATTTAGAAAATTCACTTTTATAGAAAACCAGACCAGTGCTGCTTTCAAATGCAGAGTTTTGCGTGTTGTAATGAAAGTGTTTCACATAAACATTGTACATGCTGTAGGGAAATGCATGCATCTTATGAACCTACCAAAACCAAATGTTATGAAGATACTTAAAAATAAATATATTAAATTATATTACCTTTGCTGCCAATTATTGAAAATGCAGCATTCTGATTGGTCAGTTCACTGCCCATTATTCTGCAATAATGGGTCGCCAAAGCATTTTCTTATTAAAGCAATATTAGCACATTTTTTTTGAAGGGCGCCCCCAATTTTTCAAAAATTTGGAGATTTTTACACGGTTGCATTGGTAACTGGATAGTAAACTATACCTGTGAATGGTTAAGCTCGAAAATGTCTATGTGTCACAAACGAAGGAATTTTGTACTAGAATAATTATTATCGGAGATCCCCGATAATAATTCACCGGCTGCTGGAAACGGCCTTCCAATGTGAAATAGCCGGGAAATAGCGCCATGTACGTGTCTACGCTCATCCATTAGTTGTTTTAATAGTTCAGGCAAGTCAAGTTAGAGGTTATTTCTCGAGGTGGCACTATTTCATCATGGACGGACATAAACGTAGATCCCAATTCTAAATACAAAATCGCTTATTTTGTGATAAATACGGATTTTTTAGCATTCTCGTTCGCAGCCAGAAAAACTTTCAAATAATGGCCTCGGCTGCGCCTCGCCCATTATTTAGTTTTTCCGACCTCGGACACATTATTTGTCCATAAATGATACTGCAGCACCCCTTATTTCTTAAACATACTTAACGGTCATGTCAAGTAGAGCCAATGTGAAGTAAAATTACATGTATCGTCACTTGGCAGGAAAAAAAAAAACATGGCAGGAAATATGAATTTGACTTTTGAAACAAAACTTTAAACAACCAAAGATCCAAATGCATAGTAAATATTCTGATATGATTGTTGGCTACAGCAAAATCTATTCTAAAAAGAACTGCCTTAGTTTTAATCGATTTGAATTCAAAATGAATATATAAGGCGTTTTGATGCTACCAATACAGGAGGCTTTTGAACGTGGGACCCAAACGCTTGGGCCATTTGCAGCCAAACTTGATTCAGAAGGATCACTGGCCTATAGGATCACATGTGCTGTACTCCGATTGTAGTGAGAGGTCGGTAATGTGTGAATTATAAGTGGGGGTAAACGAGCATACGGACCAATTAATGTAAATGAGTTAATTTGTCATGTCCTAGAATGATGAAGCATGCCAGTCAACATTCAGTGCAGACAATTTTGAAGGCTAGTTCAAGGTCACGCAAGGCCATGCAAGGTCAAACCACTAAACAATGACGACACTTGGTAAGTCTGGTCAACTTTCAATTGTTGAAGGTCATTTCAAGGTCATGTTGAGTAATTAAAGGTCCATTTCGTGATTCCAGTACCTTCGGTTTTATTCATGGTTCGCTAGATATCCTTGAGAAAAGCTTATTCACAAAATTTGAGTTGATCCCGATCTTGCGGTTTTGTGTTATGAGCAAATGCTTGTTTCCCATGGTCCCATAGGCCACCGTGCTGTAATTTCTGTTCGTTTACGGACAGAAAATACACAATTGCGAATTTCTTACATATACGACTGAATTTGCACGTAAGATTTGGTACAAATGGATTACTAATGCTAACGGTTCAGATGATATTAAAATCTCAATTTTGTTTAGGTTAATCGGGGGACGAGGTTGTGGATCACGAAATGCCCCTTTAAAAGTCCAATCACTACACATGAGTGTGTGAACATGAAACATGGTGAGTGTCGTCAACATTTCATACCAACTTTTTGAAGGCCATTTCCAGTTCATCTGGGACCATCTAATGTCAAATGAGGGTAAAAGTACTTGAATTTTTTGCATGGTCATTAAAATTGGTGGGTGTGGTCAACATTCAGTGTTGGAAATCTTGAAAGTCACATCAAGGTCACGTGGGACCATCGAATGTCAAATGACTTCAAATGGTTGTATGGTAATGAAACTTGGTGGGTGTGATCAACATTCGATACCTTAACCTTCAATTTTAAATACTTAAAAGCCAGGAGGATTTCAACTTGCAATATTTTTGTCTGTCTGTTTGTTTGTTTTTTGTTTGTTTTGTTTTGAGATGGTTGCCCAAAGGGCCCGCAGTCACTCGGGACTCCAATCTGAAATGCCACTGACTTATTATGTTAACCGGTACACAATCTACTGAGGTTAAAGTTATTGTTCATGGCCGAAAACGACGCACTTGTCCTGAGGGAATGTGAATGTACTTCATACGGCCCAGCCTTTGGTATTAAATTTGTTTCAGAGTTACCGTAATTGAATAACTATCTTTCTTTCTCTTTCGCTCTGTATTGCTCCCTCCTTTGAATCTTTCCCTCTCCAGATGATGTTTTAATCTGTTCTCTTTACTGTAACTCGTTATGTGTTTTTCTCTCCCTCTCTCGCTCTCTCTCTCTCTCGATTACAAGACCTCCGTTATATTTATGCTAGTATCAAGGTCGAAAGTACTCTGGCATCTGTTGAAACAGTGCAACGTTATCGCTATTATAATAGCGTAGTGTTCTATTTTGCATTTTCGTTACCTGTAACCTTTGCCTCGTAGAATTATGAATATCAGATTTTACAAATCCGATCTGCCCACTGGTTCTAGAAAAGAGAATTGACGTGTATCACAAGGTTAACGATACCCTGACTCTGTCTCCTGAAAGATGAAAAAAGAACATTGTGGCTACTTTTCTGTTAAATTAAAGCAAAAGGTAAAAAATATATATGTTTGTTCTTTATACCGCTAAAGAATTTTTGTCCATTTATGAGGAGCTTGCCTCCAAACCGCGTTAAGTCCATCGGATATCAACATTGAGGGTGTTCCTCTTTGAACTCGTAAAATACAACTTTATTTTTTTTTTTTTTTTTTTTTTTTTTTTGATGTTCGTATCTCATTCCAAAGCCGAGATATTAAACATTGAATTTTTTTGGAGATTTTAGTCCAGTAATTTCCGGAAAATTTCAATAAAAGTGACCCAAAAAATGGAGAGAATAGGTTTTGAATCATTTTTTTAAATCATTTAATCAGGCTCAGTGACCATTGCGAATTTAGTGAAATATAAGCAGAGATTGAAAAAAAGGTCAATCTTCGGGAAATTCCAAAATTTGAGGAAAATGATCATTCTATTAAAAATATATCAATTCTATCTTATTTTAAAGTACCTTGTCAACCTCTTCAGAGAGAAATGCTACACTTAGATGAGCTAAGAGTCACAATGGTCGCAAACGGTGTTTCTAGAACGTGGGTCAATCTGTCTAGTGATAAAAATGTGTTAAGTCCATATAATTTTGACAGCAAAAGAGACAATAAAGAATTCAAACCAGACACAGTATTTTAGTTTCATATTGCCATACTTTAAACCATATGCAATATCAACCGAATTAACCAAGTCAAAATTTCTATATAAAAATCGTGTTTTTCTCTAAAGTGCACTATAAGCTCTTCAAATGGAGAGCGAGGCGGATTTAAAGCAAAACACCAAATTGAAAATAAAGGTTACCTGACAACTGACGTGTTTCGGCTTCTTAGTAGTTGAAATGAATCCGAGTGTTGAAAGTTACTTGAAATCTACAGAGATGAATCAATTGATCTACAGGATTCAGAGTTGACTCTTGCATGCAGCGGATCACGAATTTCCATTCAAGCGCATTGATACGTGGGGGATGACGGTTTAAAACAGAAATACTCTATATTGTATCAATCGGACTCAAGATGCTTTTAACTGGATTTCTGCATAATTTTCGTCAAATTGCTTTTCAGAGTATCTTCTTCGACAATATAGACCACGCAGCGTTATGACAACGTCTTATCATGCTATATTGAAGGTGATTTCAAGACTGATATGTGTGGAGAACTAAGTTGAAAACTGAAAATCGGCCTATATTCAGCACATATCGGGAAATTTAGAATTTCATGAGTTTATGCGTCATTTTGTAAGCATCGATTTGGGAATAAGCTTTTCTCCAGGATGTAGTGAACCATAAATAAAGCAGAAGGTGCTTGAATCACAAAATGCATCTTTAAATTGTAAAGTTTGGGAGTGTATCGAATTCAATAGTGCAGTATAGCACAAAAATAAAACCAGTTACTTCATCAACATTTGTGATGTTTTATTTTTTTCTATTTTCAAGTGTCCATTTTATATTATGTCTACTTCATAATGGTCAATTATTTTGATTAGTCTGTGATTACAATTAAACATTTTACCCCAATGTTAAAAAAACTTCATGACATAGAGATGGGCAATTCCTTTGATTGTTCTACTCATAAAATACTAATGTGTTAGACCTACATAAAATTCTTACGACGACTACAGAGACGATGCATAATTGAGCAATTCATATCAAATTTGGCAGAAATATATATCTCTTTCTACCATGTCAATTAACAAAGCGAGAAAGCGTTTAAAATTTTCTTTTTGTTTTTGTTCCTTTTTTGTTTTGCTTTTATTTGTTTTGTTGCTGTTTCTGTTGTTATTCATTTATGTGTTGAAGTAATTGTATAGGCTACTTTTGAAATAAATGGGTAGGCATATTCATCTTACCCGAAACGGAGTGTTAGGTGGCTACGTCACAGCTGTTTGAAGGTCTCATTTATTATGACAAAACTAGAATAAAACAAAAAAATATCAACGGCGACACACTTTTGACATCTTAGATTACTTATACCACTGACTTCATCCTGTGTAAATTTTACGAAATTTCATTGCAGGCAAATATGATTTTTCTTAAAAATCTAGTTTTAACACGTCTCTCTATTTGGAATTGGCATATAGAGGGCGGCGCGATATAACATACAAATCCTAACCTTTGTAAGCCTATATGGCAAGATTCCCACAATGGATTTTTCTGATTTTTGCAGAGGTAATAGCTCTTGTATGTGTCTACTTATATCAGCTGTCAAAATTGTGTCGCCACTGCTTAAAATTGCTCTACAAATAAAAGAGACGATTTGCATGGGGTCAAACAGTTGTGACGTTGCGCACAAGTTGACGCAACTTCTTTGCTAATATCTTATGCCTTCAGAGTTATATTTAGGAGTAATTCGTCAAAATCGAGGAAATATATCTTTTGTAAACTATATGCCCGTTGAAAATGAAGGTCCACAGCGCCGTTACGTTACGCGGCCAGTTGTTTTCAGCCGAAGCAGACATAGTTCGATACACTTGAGCTCTCAACAATTAAACACAACTTTGCTCTTTATCTCTTTCCCTATATTGTCTCAGCGAAAACAAAAAAGCCTAGGCTGATCTGGTTCTCACCTTCACAAATGAGGTTTTCACACCTTCTATGATTCCTCAATAAGGTTTACCAATCAAATTTGGGACTGCGAGAAGGGTCGACCCAATTTCTAAAGTATATCCAGAACAAAATGAAGCCAAAACCAAAGAAGCCAACGAAGTGAAAGTTATTAACAAATCGCTTCACGCAACCACCCAATTCTACATCCGTCACAGCAAATATAATTGACTATGCTTTATTCACCTGCAACAGGGGTATATGAAACTGCATCCTGATCCAACTGATTGTCCACCTGTGAATCAAACGTGATAAAGGTTAATTGCGTTAAACCATCTCGCAGGATTGGATATGGCGCAAAGTTGTCAAAAGATCTTAATGCGAGTTATAAGCATTCTTTCCGTTTACTGTTAATATAATAAAAAATAACAACACAAGGGAAAAAACAAGACTAGACCAGAGAAAAGTCGTTATCATAGTTGCCACGTCTTATCATGTTTTACTCTCCGTTTTTTACCGGGTTTTCTATGTATTTCTTTAGTTTCTGTGCGATGCGGATTTAGGCCCTTTAGAAATTGTTATTTTGTCAAACAACTTTCTCATTAAACCACGATCATAAACAAGATTCAATGCAAAGAGAATATCAAGTGAAAATTAAAATCGGAAACCGCATCGAGATTGCTTATAAAGTCTTAGAGTTATGACACTTGCTTGTTTTCCAAGATGGCCGCCCATTTTGCGTATTTGAAGCAAAACCACCGACTTTATGTTTGAAGTATTTTCAACACCGTATCGTTTTCAAAATTTCCCTTTAGGGGTTAATTTTAAGAATGATGCTAAGAACAATTTTAATGGGAGAAGTTGGATATTTCTATCATTTTCGGGAAGACATTAGTAAACTTTTCAACAGAATCACGTTTTAGGGGTACTTGCATGCTGTCTACAAAATGTCTCCAAGTTCTCGTGCTATTTTTTGATTACTGACACATTACACGTATAGGTATCCTAACATATCCTACAAGTGTTAAGATGAAAAAAGTAATAAGGAAAAAAAATCCAGATATTTTAGTAAATTACTGCCGTACGGGCATACAACAGCACGTATGTTTGAAATGGAGATTCAAATCTGTGAACACTGTTGGTTTTCCTTTTTTTGTCAATAGTTTATTTGCAAAAAAATAACTGTCTGAGCAATTCTAACAAACTTATCTTCACTGTTTAAGATGTTCCTTGAAATGCAAATATTTTTGATCTTTCGGGTGAATCACTTACAGTGGCTTTAACGTTAAGCTTTGCTCAAAGAAAAAACTGTGACATAATGATCTTAAAGAACTGAACCCAGAAAAAACACACTAATAAAATAGCGTTACCTTTTGAACCATTTTTGTTAAAGAGATTGAACATAATGGCATAAAAAATGATCATAATGAAAAGGACCTTACTGAAACCACTCCACGAGTTTGAAAAACAATTGGATGTTTACATTCTGTAAAAACAGTAAAAACAGGACAGTTGGGGGGGAAGGTGTGGCAGTATTTGGGACAATTTCTTGAACAGGTGCTTACTTACTGCCAGCATTTACCAAACTGAAAGATTTTTGCCATCATCTCAATTGCTTATTGTATATGGTCTAATCCCGGCTTAGCCATCTTTCACGTGCCATATCAATATCTTATACAAGCCCTAAGAACAATGCCTAAATCCCGGTCTGAATTCTTTTGAATTGGGTCGCAAACATGCTAGATGCACTGTAATTCTGTCAGGGATGTGGAACACCTTGCTTTCTGTTCCAGACATTGCCAAAAAACTGCCACCCCCCCCCGTAACTCTTTCTGTTTTAACAGAATATAAACCTCCAAATCGTTTTCAAAAAACTCGTGGAAGTGATTTCAGTACTGAAAGGGTCCTTTTCATGCCATTAATGTCCCTTTAATTTACAAATGGTCCAGACACATAATCATTTATACAATATGAAGACACTTAGCAGACCTCGACTGTACCATTTGCAGTCATGTTAGCAGGCATAGAATATAATGAACCATTGGTTATAAAGCGGCTAATTATTATTGGAATCCCTATAGAATTAGAAAATAAACACGAAAAGCCACGTGAGTCATTTGTCGTTACACGTGGTCCTTGACAATTACACAAACTGTGTCTATCAGATAAGCCATGCTTGTGGCCAAGCACAAGTTTTATATGTAGGACTTGGTTACATATGTGTTTAGTATTTAGGACATAAAGCATGTAAAATGCATAAATGTAATTTTATAGACTTATAACATGAATTAGTTGCAGGTGTGTTTAATAATTGAAAACTTGTAATGTTACAGACTTACAAGGAAAGTGTCCAAATATGTATCTTTGAAACAAACATGCGGAGAAAGTGCTCAACCGTATGGGAGTGGAATTAAACAATGAAATAAACGGATTAAAATTCGTACATTGAACAATACGGAATTGTATCGTACGGATGAAATAGTGCACCCGCACTCACCAGTTGTAAAGTGTACATGTGCAATACAAATTCTGCAGTTGTTATTAAATTGCGTGCAAGGATTACATATAGGCGTGTGCGCACAGGCGTATAATACGTAAAAGATTAATGCATACAACATAAACGCCAAGTTATGCATGCAGTGCACTTTGTGAGGTGTTGCGGGGATACCTGTGCAAAATGTTATAAAGAAAAATATATTTGGTTACACAGAAGATGTTGGTTTCTGTGCCGGCAGCTACTGAGGAGTTCGTTTCTGTGGTTTAGGGTAGCCATGTGTGGTTTATAAATTATTATTTTTTTTTCTGTTAGACAACGATTTTGCTGTGAACATTGATGTCAATTGAATGACCATATGTGTTGGCTAAGAGCAGTTGCGTTCCTTTGTTGTTCATTTCTAAAAGTACTTGTGTGTCCGTTGTATCAAGTTTTGAAGCTGTTTTCTATGAAGCCAATATAGGTTTCTTCTTCATCTTTCTACACCCCCCCCCCCACACACACACACGCACACAGACACACACATACATCCCTTCCCTTGTTACAAACCAAAAATGGTTCCGAGGGTTAAGGATTTCATGAGAAGAACCGCGCGACAAAAAAACTTTATATGAACAATGAAAGTCATGTCTCATGTAGAGATGTTAGTTTTCTTAAAATTGCACAACAAAGATGAACTCCAAACCTATTGCAACCTCTTAAGTCATTGACCACTAAATACGTCCAATTTGACTGTGCAAACAAAACATCGTATGGAAGGGTTCCGGCGTATGCGTTTGTTCAAAATAATCCCCAATCAATCGTGAGCAAGCCTAACACCACAGGCGCTTATGAACCGATGTTTATAGGTCCTTGGCAAGAGTGTCTTATTTTGCAAGAAAGCATTTGAGATATATTTAGCACTTAGTTTATTAAGGTCTAGCGCACTCGTTGCGCCCGGGGGGGGGGGGGGGGGGCTTCAAATGAAACCGGGATCGGGAATTGTATAACAATGGGAAATCGATTTGTTAAGCTTAGCTATTCACCAGTGAATGTAAGTATGTGGACAAGCATTATGTACACACATTGGCACAAAAGTATTGCAACGTGCAGCACAAGCAATTTATATTCAAAAATGGGTTTAAAATTGTACCAGGAGCTCCCGACTTCACATACATTAATGTGTCAAAGTTGTGATTTTCAAAAACAGATGATGTGCCAAAAATCAAGTATGTAACAAAGTATAATTGATTGTGTGATCATCTAAATATGGCGAGGTTAAAAGAGCGAAAACTTGCCGATGTAATCAGAGGAAATACAAGCCACAGGACGTCAAAAGGATGCAAAATAGTCGCTCTAAATGAACTCTACGGGTTGGACAGGGTCTACTGTAAATGTTACGGCGAAAATCGCAGTCGTTGTATGGACCGGTAATGAGATATGTCATAAAAGATGGTGGAGCACGTTCATCACCGTTGGACAAGTCGGGAAATCTAATGCAAGAAAAGAAAGAAAAGGTCACATGATAACTTGAAAAACAAATTTTAATGGTGCCGTTGACAACATGTGCTGATGTCAGCTGACGTGAACGCGCCATAGACATGATGTTACGTAAACAACGTTGATTTATTCATTTGAATTACACTTCATTTCCAATGGTTTGTACAGTGGCGTGATGGAGATATGGCAAAATTAAAAGTTAATCGCTATTAGCATATAAAGGTTAACTGATTTTGATATTATTATTTTATTGGTTAATAAATGAAGATGTAATACTAAACAGAAAAAAATATTCTTAATTACCTGTTTTATTAAAGTTTTACTGACACGACGTGGTGGGACGAGGGGGGGGGGGTGATAAAGACACAACTAATTATCTAATTACCGAGGCGGGTGATTGGGTGATAGATTTAATGTTATCCATGAAAAAATGCGTATCTCAAAATTCACAATTACAAAAAATACGAGAGGAAAAATATTATCATTGGTCGTAAAACTGACAAAATGTAGTTTGAAGGTCCCTAGGGGACCCCCTCCCCTTGGTTTTGAAAATGAGAGCAAATGAGCAAATGATAAAAGTCAGTCATTTGATCACGCATAAAATGTTGAGTCCACATTAGATAAGAGACCAACGTAATGGAATGCTTTTATTTTAATGCAAATAATAGATCGAAAAGTCATTAAAACCAACATAATAGGTTACAAATACCTATATTGATCTGCTATTTTTTTTTAATATTCTTATTATTTTGTTGTTTTGGTTTTAAAAAGTTTACGTACCTTTCTAAATGTCATAAGTACGATAATTACTGACGTATCATTCAAACATTTTTCCCCCAATGTAGCAAACACGTCTATCGATATGGAGACAGTATTGGTAATCACAGCAAATGTACGATACACAAGAATCCGCGACAATGTTTGCTTGATAAACCTCGGCTAGTAGGGAAATTGTTGTTATCAAAGTGTGCGCGTGAACACCAAAACCCCGCAAATTGACTCCCCAAAGACGTATAACCAAATCCATCACGTTATCTTTACTAAAAGGAAGTAAATTTGCGTTTATAACTCCTTGACCATTATCCGTTTAAAAAATGAAAATAGTAGAAGACCGGCCTGTAGATCCTGTGACCAAACTCTGGAGACAAGATTTGAAGGTGTCGCTTGGGTTCCCTGAGCGATTTGAATGTTTTTGACTTGGGCCTTGCCGCTTGAAAGTTCCCGGCATTTTTTGGGAAGGGCAACAAGTTAACACACGGGGTAACCATTGGACTTTCCGCAACTTGAATTAATAGCATGTCAACATACTCGCCTGATCATACGGAATCTAAAATGTTATAGGTTGTTATAGATCCACTTCAAATGAGACACTATGCCGAAATGTCCAAGGCATGCACTTTCAGTCAATGTCAAATTGGCTAATTTAAAACCGATTTAAAGTCAAGTGTCTAATTTAATTTTTCGTGTAATGACAAATTCATTTTGCCAACTTTTAAACAGTACAAATGTTAGGCTTGACCTAGAAATGCAAAATGGCGTGCTATTTCAGCCATTTTGCATTTCGAGGTCAAGACTAACATTGTACGGTTACAAGTTGCAAAATTGAAGTTGTCATAGCACGAAACATATAATTTAGACACATACATCTTTAATCGGTTTATAGTACCAATTTGACCTTGACTGAAAGTGCATTGACCTTGGACATTCGGCCATAGTGTCCCCCCCCCCCCCCCCCTCATTTCGAAGTCGATCTATAACAAACTATACATTTTTAAATTTAAAAATCAGTTGTTTCTTTGTTTGTTTGCCTTTTTTAATATTTCTCATTTTTTACCCCCGTGTAACTTTGTTTTCCCCTTCAAAATGCCGACCATTGAAGCGAGAAGCCCAAGTCAAAACCTTCAAAATCGATCAGGAAACCCAAGACACCTTCAAATCTTTGTCTCCAGAGTTGGTCACAGGATCATACAGGCTGGTCTAGTCTACTAAAAGTCTCCAAGTAGGAACACACTCGAACAGAGAGTGTCAACGTTTCTTTATATAGCTTATCCTCGTCTCTCGAGCCATTTGTTGTAACAAAAATCCCAAAGGGGGTGATGTCCCCCAGTCATTTCTCTTACTTAACATTCGATTCCTATAAATTTGGTACCACAAGATAGCTCGAGTTCTTATTTTCAGTTGTATCAAAATAAGTACCAATATCCAAGTAATTGCGTCGCAATGTCAGCAAGTTCAATTTCCATAGAAATATAGTGTTAGAATAGGGAAAAATTCGATTTTTCTTTCACAAAAAATTTTTGACTATTCTTGGTGGATATGAGGAGTTTATATACTCAGAACGTTTTACTTGTGTAAAAAATATAAAAACAAAGTAGTGAACATAAATTAACCCCCCCCCCCAGTGAACTTCGCCTCCGGTGCGCTAAAATGCACAACAAACTTTCGGAAAAAGCTTCTAGGTAATCGTTCGTCCCTCTCCTTCCGGTCATTTTAGCGAAAAAAATGTGAAGGTAGCACCTTCACCGGGGTTAGGTATGCCGCCAAAGTCGAAGGGTAGGAGTGGGGGTTGCCACCCCAAGGATTTTAGGTTGCATTTTTGAAAAAATATTTATGCACAGTATGGCTCTACACCTCTATCTTTATGTAAAAACTAAGCCAAATTGCCATCATTTAGAGCTGAAAACGCATGAAAAATCCGATTCCTACGTTTTTTAGCGCAAAAAATGGATTTTCGCCTATTTTCTGTGGAAAATGCCAATTTTGCCGACTCGCGGACTTGATACGTTCATTGTTACGCCATACTAGGTTTGTGGTACTTATTTTTGTTCAAGGAAAGAGGAGGACTATAGCTTTCCACTGGTATCAAAATGGGTGCTTATAACGAATCTTCGAGGGGTGGGAAAACCCCCCCGGTAAACCGCGTTACAAAAAAAAAAAGGGCCTTGGTAGACGAGGTTTAAGTTTCAAGTAACGCTATAGTAACTAATTTCGCGGCTCGTAAACGGACATATAGCAGGAGTGGCCTATAGGGACGGCGTAAGGCAATTTGTAACCATTTGCTTCTAAGAAACTCAAGACGGAATCACTGAAATTCGGGGGGGATAAGGTTCCTTAATGATGTCTAAATCTCTATAACAAAACGGAATGTTATATTCACGATATGCGCCTTTAAAATTTTATTGAGTCATTCAACAACGTGCATTATCGCCGTGTGCTCATCAATAGAACCAGGATGACGAAAAAAGGCTACAATAAGAAAACTAAGGAGGAAAGATGAGCAACGTTATCATGTACAAAGAAAAGAAAGAGGGGGAAATCAATGAAGAAGGATGGTGAGAACAAAAGTGAACAAGAATATAAGGAGATGTATATCATGCGAGAAAATAATCAGCAGACTTCCTGGCAGGGTAAAATACCAGTGAAAAATCAGTAACGTGTACTCAATTGCGCAAATTCCCTGATGTACTACGGCTAATGATTTCCCCCATAGCTGACGAGTCAAAGTTATTATGACAAGATAATTGTGTTATTATAAATATCAACTGTCTATGTACTTTTTTCAATTAGTACGTGATATGATATCACAATGCCTGTCACGGAAAGTGGGACAGTAAAGCTAATATTCAAGAGAAACCCACATGGGAAGAGAGCTTGTCTATAGCTCTTGCAGTAAAGATTTGCACCTAAGTGACTTTTGAAAATGGAATACATTCAAGTGGACCCCACAATTTCCTTTTCACGCTTCAGCCAAATTAGAGAGAATATTTATTATAGACTCAATATTTATCTATGACCAAACATGGTCCCATGTATTTACGTCGAGATTTAATATGAATGTATCTCAGTAGGTCAAATAGTAGTAGTATGTTTATACAATGTCCACTTTGTCCACAAACGATGTGATTCTGGATAAGCAGTTCTGTATATCTTTAAAGTTTTAGATCATATAAAACGATTTTTGCAATAAAAATTAATAATACAATATTTGGTGTGGTAAACAGGTAAAAGCTCTCAATTTATATCGGTTCTACAAGTTGTTTTTTTTTTATTAAGTAAACATTCCTCCGTTTGGTTGAGCTAGAAATGATCTATGAGGGTTTTTTCCATTTTTCTTTGTTTTTTTCTAATAACGATTCTAAAATTCAGGATCAAAAACCCTATCATATAGGTTAATTTTTCATTAACCGTTATGCCCATGTCGTGCCTTTTTTAAAACTTTACTGTGCTTTCTAGGATTATGACGTCATTGTATCAATACAAAGAAAGATAACTTACTTATTCTAAAACTTTCCACCACGCTGGGCATTTTACAACTAATGTCATTCAGCAATACAGGGTGACCCAAAAAAACTTTACCCAAAATGAAAGTGCATGATATTTTTCCACTTTCTGTAAACTAAAGGTAAGACAGTTAAGATAAATTACTTTTGATGTTACAATTGTGTTCAACCATGCCTAAGAAAAATGATGCTCCGTGGACAAGTCTGTTTTGCTGACTCATTGTTTGTTGGACCATATCTTGAAAACCACTCAACCAAAATGAATAATTTTTCAGGCAAGATGCTCAATTACCCATTCTTTATGATGTCAAATTACAGAAAGTGGAAAAATATCACTTTCATTTTGGGTAAAGTTTTTATTGGGTCACACTGTAGTGCGTGGCATAATGTTTATCCTTAAGAACGTGGAGATTACTGAGGAAGCAAAGACTGCAGTTTTACACCAATTGCAAATTAACAAAATCTATCAAATGCTAAATCTTAAATCAAAATGTTTAATATGATACGATTTTAAAAGCATACTTGTTAAATACAGGCGTGTTTTTATTATTATTTTTATGTATTTTTTTTTATTATTGGAGAAAAAAGACATACGTTTGATTCAGGAATTAGATATGCAGCAGATAGGGGAATTAGAGGTTTAAATAGATACTGAGAAAAATAGCAAACAAGTTCACATTTGACGACGCCATGTGTATCAGCAATTACGTGCATATTATCTAAGCTCCCACGTATACCGTGAATGTGATTATATACTTACCTCAAAGCTGTCCGAGTCAAAAGATATATGACAAGGAATTATGTGCATAGGAATATAATGTCTAGTGGTTATTTGAATTAGAAGCTGGTGTAATATAAGGTAGCGCCTCTCGCGGATCTCTAATTGGGAAAACGAGGCTAATATTCAAAGGATATGACACGGTTTGCCGAACGCTTGAACTGAGGGACTTTACGAATAAAGGACTTGCACTGAGTATTTGTTTACTCTCTTTTTCCAATCCAGGTCATCAATACATAAATTCGAGGGTTGGGAATCAGAAGGACGTAACTCACCACTAAAAGCAATATTAAAGGAATTTCTTTATTCTGCTGTAATACTGCTTGAGAAATGTGATGTATAGTGTTTTCTACTAAGCCAAATCTATTGTTACTCAAAATGTAAACATCTGTTCAAACTCACATATGGTACTGTAAAGCAAACATTATATTAAACTTAGTAAACAAAGAAACCCCACAATTTTAATCATGAACAGCAGAATTAAAGAAAGAAATTCTTTAAATTCTTTTATGTTGAGTTACGTCCTTTGTTGTCAACAACTCGAATGATAGTTACAGTATAGTTACAGTATCGAGTTTGGTAAAATCATTAACTAATTTTCATGATAATACCACCGAGTGTAAATGCAGGCCTTGGTATTGGAAAATGATTGACGATGCACATACTGTATCTTAAACAGGATACAAGTAAAGTTGATTTGTACGATGAATATTTGGTATGATATAGATCTTAATAAACAGCCCTTCACAAACACTTATTCACTTAATCAAATTAACACTAGTTGAAATTCGGTGATAAAATATGATTCCAGATATTGATTAGGTAGTAGTATTTAATTACAAAAGCTAATTCCACAACTCTATAATTACTGCATTGAAAATGATGATGAAAAGTGGTAGCAAATACTAAAAGATATGTCGCAACTGAAAGATAATGCTGAAGTTTGGTGGCTGAGGATAATTTCCGATCTTCAGGACGGAGGATGTCTCATAGTCGTGTCTTAACAAAAGGACAAGTATGTTTATACATGCTATGGTGTGCGACTAAGACATTTCCAGATTGGTCTGTACTTCCATAAATAGTTGAGAGTGTTCAACCACTACAAGTATGTGGGGCGTAATAATAACAGAGCGTAAACTTAAATTTAAAGTATAGACCTCTGAAAGACAACCGGTACACTGAGGTTGAGATGAGAGAGAGAGAGAGGAGAGAGAAAAACAGAAAAAACACTAAATTCAAAAAGTCAAACTTTCAAAAAATTAAAAATATTCAAATATTAAAAGGGGGAGGTCGATTTAAGTAGATGAAGTTTTCATTATTGATAGAACGGACTTCACCCCAAAACTCCACTGAAATTTTCGAGCCGATATTTCAATCAGTTTTGACCTAAAAACATGATTTTGTAAGCAATAGAGTTCTGTGTAAAATTAATATTGGTCGACCAAATGAGGCATATTTTCGGTCATAACTTCCAAACTAAATATCCTTTAGCCCTAAGATTTCACAGGGTAAATGAGAAAAATATTGAGCTTTCTTCGGATACCAATTTTGAACCACTTCCGGTAAAATTGGGGTTCCCTGGGGACGAGCTATTAGCGATCGGGCCATGGACTTTAAAATGTAAGTGTCCTAATAATGTAAACTTTGTGGCGTTGGCGATTTGTTTTACTCATATACATAGGAACTTAACAAAAATATGCTGAAACTCCAACATGTAGAAACATTGTCGCACGATTACAACATGACAAATCAATTTGATAATAGTTAATTGCGTAAGCGGGTTACTTGCAATTTAATGATAGTATGGTAAATCCAGTATCCAATAAGTTCAACATAGATTGCAAACCATAACCAGTTATCTATTGGCTTTTATAGGAGTACTGAGGATACGCACGTACGCATATCAGTCATATTTGATTCGAGTAGATACATATTAAATCCTTCGTAGGATTTACGTGTAAAGTATATATCGGGGAAAATTATATCAGACTTACATCGGAAACATAAATATTTATTGTGCTTTTAGATATTATACTCCTTGCAAACAAAAAATTCCGGTAACAGACACCACGTGTTCATTATATAATTGAAGTTTAAAAAATGGGGCCTGTATTTTTCACAGGAAACATAGTAATTTTTGATAATCTGTTAGACGTCCGTGTACTAAGGTCAGAAAGACCTTTCAAACACAAATAAATGAGCATTGTGCACCAAGTGATCTGAATTATATCTAATAAACAGTTTTATGATTTTACTTGATTTGGTTCAAGAATTTGGTAGGTCCAAAAACATTACATATCTAAATTACACAATTACAACACAAATTATAAACTGATACTTAATGTTCATAAGAAGGACGTTGCAGTTCAACGCTGATATGTCCTCTCAGCGAAGGACTCCAAATGACAGCGCACAAGTTCATACAAAACTCAGGTAATCATTCCAAGGGAATCTTCTCAGTCCTGAAGGTTACCCACGCTTGTCCAGCAGTTCAAGACCGCGGGGTTTTCCCTCGACGAAACTGGTCACCATAATAAAAATCCCAGGTATATACCACCATCAGTCTTGTCGCATGGTCTCATATAGGACACAAAGGAAATCCCTTTTTGATTTCCGAAAACTGAAGTCTTTGGCTTAAAAGACGACAGCAGACAATGTAGCTATCAAGCTCCGGCGGCATCCAAAATATAATTCCTGGCACTAGATGGTAGACTCAAATCTACCATCATTGTAAAGAAAAACTAGCTATAAGTATACTGTATAGTCCGAGCTTAGTTCAAGCGCATCTGCTTTCAA
>JAMKCH010014961.1:0-23673 GCA_023653785.1 Ophioderma brevispina | reverse complement strand
ATTGAAAAAAGCCTAACTCTCAATTGGTATGAGCTATGGCGATGCTTCTTGTGTCTTTTGTAAGTATTTCAATAGCAAAATAGTGATATCAAACTTGACTAAGTTGAATGTGCTGAAAAAAAAATAATAGTAGTAAATATGTTACCCTACCCCTAACATTTCGGAGGGTGTTGTGAAAAAAAATAAAGCCTTCGCAAAAAAAAATAAGTCCTTTAAAAGTGAGGTTTAAGGCTAAACAAATATAAACTGCTATAGCCAAGACCTTCCTCTAGAGCAAGAGTTTATATTTGTTTTAGCCCCGAGAGTCCCAGTTGAAAGACTTAATTTTTTTGCGACCGATTTTTGCTCAAAATTTGAGGACTTCGGGCAGCAAGAACAGGAAATTATGCGTACAGTGCTATGGGAAAAAATTCAAGTTAATGATTATGGCAATTTTTATTTCAGATTCAGTTTCACACAAAATTTCACCTTAGAAAATGGATTTTAAGTGGATATCTTTCCTTAAGTTTCCACCCATTCTGTCCACCAACGTAAGTCAAAGCTTGAAACGCGTCTTATACTTTGTTCAGTCTCAAGTTGAGGGTAATTCACTTCGCATGTTAGAATTCACACCTGGAAGCGCAAGCACCAACATTTGAATTGCAAGGACATTTACGCACAAACAAAAGGTGGAACAATCAAAACGCTAGCGACGAATACAGAAATGCGTCATGAAGTCACCTCAATTAGACCAAACAAAGTATAGATACCGATAAATAGGCAGATAGGGCAGAAGGGGGTAAAATCATTCAAAAAAATGATAAAAAGACAATCTTATAATATCAAACAGCTGTGAGCTCGCTGTTTTTTTAAAATCTCTAGTCACAATATCCTGAACTTTACAGCCTCATTCTCTAAGTACAAGTTCTTACATTACAGTGTGCACCCAAGTATTCACTGCACTTAATACACTATCTAAATATAAACTAGATCCATGACTTCTGTGAATAGGGTGTTTAAACATAAACTCTGTCACAACATATAGTATTGGTTCTTCATAATACTATTTACTTAAAAATTAATCATAGTACCACTACTAAACTTTCATGAATACAGAGTTAATTTCGCCATAGAAGCAGGCAATGATTGAAAGGCCATTTTCACGTCATTGGTTTTTATTTTTTGACTGAATTTTGTTTGCACTACCCAAGGTTTTCCCAACCTAGGGGTCGCGACCCTAAGAGGGGGGGGTCGCGAAGGTAATTGCAATGAAAAAAGAACGAGTACTTGTCTAAAAGGAAGGAACGGAACTGGCAAATAAACTAATTTACTATGCCAAACAAGCCAAATGATTTGCAGTGTTAATTGAATTTGTATTGATTAGTAAGATATATATCATTATAAATTCACACTTACAGGACTGTTCAAAGACAAAAATTGAACTCGACTATTATAATATGAAATTAGTCAGTCAAGGCAAGTAAACTGATTGGAGATTTGCAGTGTTGAATTTGTATTGGAATTAAAATTTCGCGCGCGTCGCGCACAAATCAGTATTAATTGTCACTTAAGGACTGTCCAAAGACCAAAAAAAAAATGAACACGTTGTAATGCAGTGGTATTTTTGTGCATTTGTGCGCACTTGTTTTAGGAAGGGAGGCACCATATGCCCTTAGAATGCCAAACCAAATTTTTTAAGGATACCCTTGTCCCCCGTCATCGGCAGCAATTCAGAGTTCCGGTAGACAAAGGCAACCTTGTTAGCAAGCCCCTTCTCCTGGCTTGAAAAATGGGCTTGCCACGGACGTACTGTCCACACTGCATCACATTCATTTTTTTCCTTGACAGGTCAAATTCTTTTTTGAGAAAATACATATTTTGAAGTATGGGGCGCCGCAAGCTTAAGTGTCAAGAAAGTGGGTTCTCTGACAAAAAGGTTGGGAAACCCTGCACTACACACTGGGCCAAGTAATTTCTTGGACACAACAAACGCACAGTTTGATTCGTTTCGTGTACTGGCGTCTTCTAACGTTCAGCAACAATGTGCGCTGTTTTAGCGGGGAAGTGGGCGTACCTTCTAAACTGTCCAAGAACTTATGAGCCAGAGTATAGTTATTGTAAATAGCTGATGTAAAGGCACTATCAGTGATTTTTTGCTCGATCAGAAAAATCAAAAACGTCAAAATCAATCGGATTTGGCATGTCTGGTACAAGCCTAGGTATACTAAACATATTGTAGGTGGTAGGAGTTGCACAAAAAGCAAGCCTTTGTAAGGAAGGATAAACTGAATTTCAGTCCTCACTATTTTATTCGTTACTAAATTCGATCATTACGTCCCTTCAGGACCCTACTGGCAACATGTATTCAATTTCTTCCAATACTGTCTTCCTGTTTTGGTCAATTTTCTATTTGGAAAAAATACCTTATGAAAACTCTATATACTCCTTTCCCTGCCAGTTCAATTATTTTGATATTTTTTGCAATGGATCACTGATAGTGCTTTTAAGCATTTTAATTCTATATCACTTTGTTTTTTCCCCGGTTTCCTGATATATGTTAAATAATAAAGTCTCAGTTACACTTTTAACAATTCTGTAACAACTGAAAGTTTGCGAGCTATAATCATTTGGAATTATTGGGGAAGAGGCTCTGATTTCAACCATTGTACCAAACAGCTTCTTAACAATAATTTCAAACATGGAAGTTTGATTAAAGCCACCATCAGCGATTCATCTGAAAGATCAAATATTTAACTTTTGCAGGAATAGTCTTAAAGTGAAGGATACGTCTTAAAGGGCACGAGAGATTTGAGGTACCCCAAAATATTGTGTCATAACAGTAATTTTTTATTAGATTAGACACTCAATAGATTTCTTACCTTGTTATTTGGCACAGAAATGTCCCTTTAAAGATAAAGTTGATTTTGATTTGTTTAATATTTCAATGTAAAACATGCATAGGCTGAATTTCCTAATTTGCTCCTAAAACAAATAGAAAGTCACAGTTGTTCTGTAACCAAAGAACATTTTCTCATCTTAAGGCTTTCATATTGGGATATTTTTTGATGGAAGCTTTATATCAGTGCAAACATAGTATTTTGCGATTTTTTTTAAGGGACACCTGATTTGTTTATTTTAAATCTCTCGTGCACCTTTAATAATCCTCCGAGTTACCTTTTCCAACTAAAGAATTGGCAGAAAGGGAGAACCGGCATAAAAGAGAGAAAACAGCAGTTTCAAAATAAGACTCTACTCCATTTAGTTATGGGTTGTAGTAAGTAACCGTACGGACAGTAATGACCCCTAATAATCCAATTTTATCCTTATCAGGTTGCTTCTTCTGGCCTTGCAAATTTGCAGGATATGTTTAAGGTATACCTGTAATTGTTACAGACAGGCAAAAATCTGATTTTTTAGGGTTTTTTTTATTTTTGATTTAGCAATCACTGATAGGTCAATTTATACATTATGAACATAAACAGAATTTGGGGTTGTTCCTTGTCCTTGACACAAAATTCATTGCTTGTGGTTATCAACCTGAAACATTCTTCCCTCCTCAGGAAATGTCCACAAAATATATCCACACAAAAAGCTCAAGACAAGGCTGAAATTCCTGAACTGCCATTAACTTCCCCAGAGAAAGCTAAAAATGAAACCGCTGAAAACATTCTGCTTTTCAGAATTGTCCCCAAAGTAAGCCACTTTCTATAATGTTACATTTGAAATGGAAGCATAGCAATGTTGTTCCAGGTCTGAAATGCCGCATTCAGTGTGCAACTCTACTTCAGAGGTAGGGTCCAAATCTCATTGTGAAATAAATTCCCGCAAAACCCAGAAGTCTGTTTGAGTGAAACTTTAAGGCAGATTTGGGAGAATTGGGTTTTGAACTTAGATTCATAATCGCATTTTTTTCCTCAAATAGCTCTGTGGCATTAGAAGACCAGCTCCCAAGACCTGTTCAAAATATACGGCCAGCTTTACATACAGATTTACTTGGATTGCTCCAAATGTCACACAAAATTGGCTGAACTTCACCTCATTTCATTTTACAAAGTAATAGTTTATTAAATGCAACTTAATACAATAAACATACCTTAGCTCACAGTTAGTATGCTCATTATCCCTCTAACATAATCAATGTATATTCACTATGAGCTAGTAAAAGCTCCATTCCCTTGGCACAGTTTCACAGCTTGCATCAACAATGTATTTATACTTTGTTCATGCCCAAATTGGCAAGACTCTTCACATACCGCAATTGAAATAGAATAGTGTCGGTCGCAACAGAACAACACTACCGCATCATGACGCCAGTGCGGATGTACGTACGGCGCACGCTTGTGGCAAGAAGCCGCATGTGCAAAAAGAATTACTTTCCACACTGAAAACAAAAGCCGAATAATAATTTTTGCCTATTATGTGATGAACAAGTATAGGAAATATACCCCTTGGTTTTTTGGGTATTATGCGACTCCGATCACACAAGGTCAGTTTCAACTAAGGTCAGTTTAACTAAGTAGTTAAAAATTTCAAAGGTATTTCATGTCGATACTATTACAAGTACAACCAGTGAAACTAGGTCCTTGGTGGATGAGCATATTGTGTAACTCATAGTGAGCCCTTGATAGTATAGAGATATAGTTTTGGAGATGAGTACACTAAAACCCTCGTGCAAGTGACAGACATACAAAAAGGGCAGCCAAAAATCATGGACCAAATCAAAGTTAATCTACAATTTACTTTCCCAGAGTGGCACTACTTCCACTTGAAGTAATTCCGCGTTGTACGGTGCACATTTGAATAAGACTGTTTCCAAGGTCAACTGGCTCATCACCCCCGGGGTTCATGCGCAACTATGCAAAATCAGCCTATTTTTCGGCTATTGGAATCCCTTTCTGGCCCCCAGGGTCCCCTCAAAAAGCAAAGTCTTAATACCCGGTGACTTTGGAGGGGCCACTATTACAACGTCACAACATAAAACCTATGGTAAATACCATTATCAGACCATGTGAGTGGGGTTTTTTGAAAATAGCTGAACAGAGCCGAAATATGCATCAAACTTGGTAAGGTCAACCAGACGAAAATTAATTAAAGAAAAGGCTACATTTTTACTTTTTGAAGGTCTATACTCAAGTTAAACTCTCCCAGGCCTGCATAATTTGGAACAGGTTGCATAAGTCAAGGCTTGAACCAGTAACCACTGGCTACTAATGTGCACTACACCAGCGACTTGTTTCTTTAAAAAAGGGCGAGTAATGCATGAACAAATTATTCCAGACTAGAATAAATTCTTACCCGTTCTAATCACAACTAAACTTAAAGTCAGACATTTAAACTTGTAAGCAAACATAGTCCAATATAGAGCAAACCTTGAATCAAATCGACCTAGATTTTAGCATTTCCTCTTACGCATCCATACAGGTAACCCGACTGTCAATGCTGTTTTGAACGACACACCGGTCACCTTTCTTGTGGTGAACTGCTTGAATGAAATACCTTTCACCTTTCTTGTGTGAACTGCATTGAATATATACCTGGTCCACCTTTCTTGTGGTGCTAAATGTGACTGCATGTAATGTCAATTTAGTTAATCACCAAAATTATGGTGCAACCAAACATAATATATACCATTTCCCTACCACCTCTGTTCAGTTTTTCAACAACAATTCACACTCACGTGGCAAAGACGGCATAATCTTTACTTGTGTCTACAAAGTTTTTAATTTTAATGACATCACTGCGGCTAGGGAAATGGACTATAGCTAATTTTAATTTGGGGGGAATCTCAACTTTTAATTAATTTCTAGATATGCTGCAAGGTTGAAAGGTTCAGGTACATTCTTCTAGCCTGAATAATCTTTACTTTACCACGCTCAACCCTTTAATTTCCAGATACCAATAAACTAGGTTCTGGGACAATAAACTAGGTTGCCTGGTGTTACATTACTGCAAATAATTTTAAATTGTTCAGGACAATCCTTCAAGTTGAACATTGTTGAGTAGCGTAATTTCTAAAGAGAAGCTCTTGTACATAACGATGCGTGAAGCTGTGAATAGCCTCGGACAAATGCACCAGTTTATTGCAGTAGTGAATATGCCCTTTGCACAGCTCGTCATTTATGGGTAGAGCCTCGAACTGACACTGGATTAGATGATCGTGTTATATATAAAACAATACATTCACCTCTTCCAATGTCAAATTGGTTTTTCTTTAGAAAGAAATTAAACCTGAATTGAACTACTGCGCAAGTGCTCCCATTCATATTGGGCTGCCAGTCGAGCCTCTTCCTACATGGTGTGAAACCCCAGTGCAAAGAGCGATAGTGCAGCAATGGTTTTCCTCAGCAAACCTCGCAGAACTTAGTGCATAATGAATATCCTCAACTGCCCATAATTTCTAGAATAGTCTGCTTGATACCGATTGCAGGGATTCCACAGTGATATTCAACATTGATAAAGCCTAAAATATATTATTGTATTTCTCTCCAGTTACCAATCCCTGTCCAATTAAAAAGTTGGAGGCTATGGATATGTCAGCTCTCTTTTCCTAATAGAACACTTTGCTAAAATGATATTGGCAAAAAGATATTAAATTGCACAATTTTGGGTGCTTTTTAGTCAATACTAAAAATATAAAATCCCAACATACTGACCCACTCTGGAATTTTCACTGGCTGGGAAGGCTACAATTTATTTTTTTAGGCCTTACAATAGAGGAAGCACTATTCTTAATGTGTCAAATGCTGCATTCTGATTGGCCGCCATCACAAAATCCATGCTGCCTTCTTGTCCAAGGTACCAAAGCATTTCTTGCCTTAGTCCAAAACTGATGGCACTTCATCATTGTCTTAATTTGCTCAGTAGTCCGCTGCAAAGCTGGAAATATCTGAAGTGTGAGCTGTGGTGTTGTATTAAATCTCCTCTATTCATTGCAATAAAATTGTTAAAATATAACTTGCAGAATCAATTCACCATTTTTTGTTGTTGTTGTGTATCCCTTCACCCAGTACAAAACAAAGAAGAGAGAAGCGGAGAAGTATCGTAAACAGGGGTAAATACTATGTTTATTTCCAGACACAAAATCTGACAAGAAGTCCTCATACAGTCACACATTTAAATTACAGTTGGCACAAAAAAAAAGTATCTTGGCATGTTTTTCGATCAGTATTGTGCCAAAATCCAATAAATTTTGAGTGTTTTGGAAATATATATTTTGTCACCTAGGTCATTTCTTTCATTTAACACCTCGCTTGTAAAAACGTGCAAAAATGGCCAAAATAGAACGCCTGAAAGTTTTTTGATTTTTCAATGGTCACTGTGTGGTACAACGCAATAATACGGGTGTATTGATTTTACACAAAGAGGGTTTTCAACTGAATGAGCGAGAAAGCCTACGTGCAATATTGATTGTTGTCATCGTGTTTGTGCACGTAAACATTGCATGCCCACTTGACAACTCTTTTGGTTTGTGGGGTTTACGTCTTTCAGGCGTTCTATCTCAGCCATTTTTGCACGCTTTTTTACAAGCAAGGTGTTAAATTAAAGAGCAAGACTTAGGCAACAAAATGTACATCTTTAACACTTTCAAAATTATCAGACTTTGGTAAATTACTGATCGAACAACATGCCGAGATACTTCATGTGACAGCTGTAGTAATGTTATTATCAAAGATAGTGCATTGCTTGGCAAATTTCAGGGCATTTCTCAATAATGTAATGCACAGAGTTCACACTGCTTCTATCCTTACTTGTGAAAAAGCCCATTTTTATAGACATTGTAGATGACTTCTCATTTTTGAGAAATGGAAAAATAAATAACAAGAGAGTATAGCACACTTCAATTTTGGACTCATTCTCACTTGTCAATCAAAATTGTCTTAAGATATGTCTCAGATTTAAAGTGTGGGACTTTCTTGTTGGGTTTTGTGTAGCAACCAGGGTTTACACCTGATCCATGGTCATACATGCACATTCTACAGAAATTTGCATTGTTGTCTCCTAAGACAACACGAGCCACGGAGCCGTGTTAGTGACGAAATATTTAGCAACAAAATGTGGAGTTGTACATAAATTCACCTCTTACCCAATGAGGAAAATATGAATGCAATGATACTGTGTATTAAAAAACAGCCCTAGATATAGAAAAAATAAAATACCCCATTATAAATGTTTTATCCATGACTAAAAAGGCCGTATCACGTCGCTGTCTGTTTAGCTGTGATCAAATACTTCTCAATCTTACAAACACACGCTAATACATATACATATGGGCAAAGTCAGAAGGATTGGTATTCGTGGTTCTTTTGGCTGTTTTAGTGTACTTGCAATAAAACTGCTGGATTAAAAAAAAAAGAATTAACTCAAAATAGAGTGAACGTCTCGTTGATATTCATTAAATTTGCTTACATTTCCCCTGTTTCTGTGAATCTTTTCCTTCTTGGAACAGCAAATTACATTGATCCTGCACATTTCATGCTTACATGAAGAGGGATGATTATCAACTGGGGTAATATGGTGGTATGGAGATACAACACTTTTTACCACAAAATTGTTTTTGTATTGGCAACACTGTTGGCCCTGTTAAACAACAATAACATTTGCCCCGGAGCATATGAGAAATTAAAGCATGAAAACAAGATGTAGTGAACTGTGGTGTTAGAGATAAAAACTGTCCTAAATGCATGTTGAGTGCCCTACACAGAAATAAAAGGAAACCACAGTAAGTGCAGGGAAGCAGAGAAATTTCAGGAAAATACATTATCTTCCGAACCACATAAGCAAATTTAACAAAGCAAAAGGCTACTTCGAATGAATCTACTCAATTGGGTTGGGCAGCATTTTATTTTTGTATGTGGGAAAAAAAAAGGCCAAACCATCCAGGTACCAATCTTACTGACTCACTCAGTAGCATACATGTATGCATTACACTTGCTTTTCTTAACACTTTGCCCTGGAACCTGGGCTAGAAGTGACCCAGATTGAATTACAATTAATAATTCATGAAAAGCTGTAGCGTGACCGTGACCATCAAACTCACTTGTTAGCCAACAACCAGGGTCATTTCAAACTTGAATTTGTTGTTTTAACCCCCCCTATACAACCCTATATAACTCGGCAAGTTCTGCCCATGCGCAACGGTAAAAAAGGGGGGGAAGGACTAATATATTTTATTTTTTGATTACGTTTCAAGAATATAGTGCTAACCTTTCACAAAGTTTCTGCAAAAAGATTGAAGCCATCTCAACTTTTACTGACACTCTGGTGCCAAATCCAAGAACTTGGATCAGGTCTAACGTATCGTGTCAAGATCGTGTTTCTAGTACCTACTTCCGTCGTATCGGCTCATGATACCGACGCCATTTTTTTTCGGTCATTGCGTGAACTTGTCGTCCAAAAAGTCAAAACTACTAGCAAAAGAACGTAGATGAGGCTAGAGAGATGATATTAGCTGATTATAGTGACGAGGAATACGATGATTCGCTTGATTTGGATAGTGGGTCGGAATCTGAGCCAGAAGAGGATATGCTAGTGGAGAGTGATGCGGGCGGCGAGAGTGACTTGATGACACACCGATGATCAGCCTGAGAATGATGGTCAGGATCAGGCTTTATTACTGTACGATGTGAATGATAATGCACAAGCACAGGTTGACTTGGCAAGAGCTGGGAATGATCAGGTAAATCTCGGCTTGCAAGGACAAGCTGTTGAGGATGATGCGGCGTATCAGGCGTGGCTGGCGCGTGCTTGGCATGTTTGCCAAGTTGACGCTGCAATTCAGCGCGATGTTCATGTACCACTGCGCGCCGGGGATGACGAATTGACGCCTACAAAAGGTAATGGGGGACCCTTTGTGCTGTTTACACTTGCACTAGCTAACCTTATTTAATATTGCACATATGTCTGAGATGTGAACTTTTGGATTAATTTCGCCTATTTTATTTTAATCATAATTTGCATTCTTTATAATTGGTATATCTAAAGGTTGGACGTCTGCTTTTAGCAATTAGTCAGTGGCTGCCAATAACTCTTTGGCAAGTGTCAACAGCACTTCCCTGCATTCAAGAACTTTCAATTTAAAGCATCCATTAAATTACACTACTTTTCAAACTTTTCAACCTTTCATACTGAACAAGTTGTCGTGTTTGAACAAATGGACTCATTTTGGGGATGAAAATGATAAGTACTCATGGGCATATCCAGGATCTTGCACCATCCGGGGGTGCTGGATATTATCCCAGCCCATGTGACAGGGGGTTCCTGGGCTGCTTAAGACCCCGGGTAGGGTCCTAGGGCAGTAAGTATTGCAAAGAAAATTAGTCACTGTTTGCCTAGAGTAACAACCTTGACAGCCCAGACTCTACAGTTTAATTATCCAACATCAACCCACCTCACAAAGTCTACAAAGAACTACTCTCCGATACATTGTTTTGTGACGTTATTTAGGGGTTCTAGCCTGTGTTTCACTTTTCTTGTAGTATTTTGTAATCTTCTGGTTCAACAAGCAGGGGCAGGCAGATGTTGGTCACTGGCCAGTACTGAACACTTTTTAGCTTTACGTTTTCCAAACCTTCCAAACCAAAGGGAATTGAGAACCACAGATGACTCTTGGGAGTACTTTGAGGAGTAACCACAGAATACCTGAGGTTATGGGGTATTCCAAGAGGAAGAATCTAGTTGTGTATCCTTCACCACAAACCAAAATTCCTTTTAAGGGGAAATCATAGGTAGGTATATTTTGTTGTTGGTTTACACATCCTGCCAAGCTTCATAATTTCTAGTACCTAACACACACCATATTGTGAAATTGCCCAAATTCATTAAAGGATAATGTTCAATACATTATGAGTTAACTTTGAGGCACAGATGGTATACGTCAGATAAATACCCAAAGTTGCTGGTGGTACAGGAAAGTATGTAATATTTATGCAGAAATCACAGATCACAATGTTATATGTTTGCGAGAGATTTTTCTTACATGTGCTTGATAATGTTGTAATAGTGACAAACAACATTCTTATTTTTCACCACTGATCACAGACTAGAACATGAATGTCAATAAAACAAGGAATCACTTGGTGGTCCAGCTAACTAATATTTCATTCCCTCACCCACGCCCCTAAAAGAAAGTGACACGTCTGGCCAGAAAAGCAGTCTCTTACTTTGACCCTCTTTCATCAAATTTCACCACTAATGAAAGTCTTGTACAGTTGAAGCAGCTTCTGAATTAATTGCTCTAGTTCCTTCAGCATTGTTGAGTGACACTTTCTCAAAAGAGCATCACTGTTGCATAACATTTAACAGCATAAAGTATTGCAAACCCTTGACAAAATATACATTTAGATGCATGCAGTGATAAAATACTGCACTGTAGCACAACATGATCAGGGCTTAGGAGTCTGCATCTTTAATATAATTTGTGAATGCGGTTTGTGGACTAGCAGATTGGTAGTAATTTCTTATCAAAACTCTGGTCATTGATGGGGTACATTCAACACGACCACATAACAGGACAAAATGAAAATCGGTTGTACCGATTCAAAATGGCGGTCCAAAAACAATTCTCCCTCCAAAAAAATGAAAAACCACTTTCCAGATGAACTTTTTCTATCAAATTTGGCTCATAATAGGAGATCATAAATACATTACATTGCTGAAATAAAATTTTTAAAAAGATACTCCTGTACAATTAAGGGGCAAAGCAAGTTTTGAATACCACCACCAAAATGCTTATTTATGCTAATTAGCATAAAAACACTAGGCCCGATTCGAGTTTTTCTACCAAAATATCTGCGACGGATATTTAGGCAATTACATAAATCTTGGGCAAAAATAATTTAGCATTAAAACATGGCATGCGAAAAACAAAATCTTGGGTCATCACGGACCCCCCATTATAAACCCAAGTGTTAACAGCACTGGGCTATATAATAAATTGTTACACCCAAAAAATTGCAACAAAAAAAAAGAAAAAATAAGATGGAAAGGATGGGAGGAAAAAAGGAGACATAACAGTAAAGAGATTCTGAAGTTAAATACTATAATCAGATAATTTCAGACAGAAACTCCAAACTTTGGCATAATATTTACCCCTGAGTGTACACCCTTCTTCTCAATACAAAAACTGATAAAACTTGGTTCTCTGTAAGGATATTTCTTTAGGCTACTGTGTGTGTGTGCATCATTTACAATGGTGAATGTTCTCCTAATTTCAGCTCATCAGCTGTTCAACTGCTTTTTGTACATCCCAGCTAGTTGAAGATAATGCAGCTCTTGCCCTCCCCTGTGACACAAAAATGGAGAGAAACAAGTGAACATTGGTTAGCAAACAGTAATATTGGTATGTAACTTTTATAGAATGTTTTGTTGCAGCCATCACAAATAATTTATTACATAGGTTCAATGATCAAAGCATTTGCAGTTCTTGAGATATTGTGTGTGCAAGAGTCCAATGTGAAAATTGACCTTATGATATTGAAATAAGGTCAAAGGTCATTCCCTGCAAACTCAATGCAGACATGTAAGAGGGTCATCTACCACTCATGTTTTATAATCCTAACTTCTACGTTTTTTGACATATCACACGCAACAGTCCAATTGTGGAAATTACTCTCTTCACGTTGAAATTAGGTCATAGTTCATTCTCCTGCAAATTTGATGTTGACCTCTAAGAGGAGTTCACCTTTCCAATATTTCATGATCTTATGGTCAGGGAGGAGACTATAAGGT
This sequence comes from Ophioderma brevispina, assembly GCA_023653785.1. NCBI lineage: Eukaryota > Metazoa > Echinodermata > Ophiuroidea > Amphilepidida > Ophiodermatidae > Ophioderma > Ophioderma brevispina. The sequence continues at coordinate 10,968 of JAMKCH010014961.1, read as the reverse complement.
GACCAATTGCGTGTCTAAGTAATTTGACGATGCAGAACAATGTTGGTCAAAGCTTATTTTAACAGAAAGTTTACTTATTGTGTCTATGAATCGAAAACCTGACCTAAATAGGTCACTTTTTCACATTTTAAATAATATTTTGTTTGAACATGCCCTGCCCATACTACATATTCAAACCTATCAGGATCCACTCCACACTGACTCAAGTTTGAACTTCAACTTTTCAATGTAGTAAGACCAATTTTACATTTTTAGCCTATCTTACAATTTGACCTCAAATGACTTTTGACCTTGGCACATGACCTTTGACCTCATCAACAAATGAGGGATCCCATGTGGCACCCGACTCAAGTTTGAACTTCACCTTTTCAATGTGACCTTTGACCTTGACATGCGACCGTTTGACCTTGACATGCGACCTTTGACCTTGACATGTGACCTTTGACCTTGACATGTGCCATTTGACCTTGACATGTGACATTTGATCTCATTGAACTTTTCAATACTTTTCAATTGAGGTCAATTTTTTTTTAACTTAACATTTTAGTGACACATACCCACGCACAACAGACTGCTAAGTGGTCCTGCCAGCTATGCTGGCCACCCACAACAATCACTTGAAATGACTCATAATGACCTATGGGCTGATGACCTTTTAAACATATTTCCAGGGAAGATTGTCACATTTCCCATAGATTTCCCACCATTTTTAATGTATTTCTTTATCTGAAAAGGCAAGATTTCCCTCCAAATGGTCAAATTTCCCGGGAAGGAGCTTCCTAGATTCCCCACTTTTTCCCACCATGAACATGGCCATCCTACATGATTCCTTTCACAAGGATCCAATATTATAAAATGTCTTTAACGCACCAATGGTCAGCGAACTGAGGACATCCGAACTACAATGGAAAAATGTTTTGGACACTTTGTCCAAAACATTTTGTCCAAAGCCCTCTCCCCTAAGGCAATGTTGATCCGAGTCATGTTGTCAGCAACCTCGCCAGGTCCTCCAACATGGAAGGATATGGTAGAGGGAAAAGATATCTGCTTTCTAATGAACAATGACTTGCCAATTTCTGATCTCAGCTGTGAGCAGGAGGACTGTTTCAATATTGTGTAACAACTTGTGGCAACTAATTTTTGCCATGATTGTATATAGTTACACCACACCAGCCCACGCCGATTCAAAGTGACCAATGCATGCAAACTTGATCATGAAAACACAGCAATGCCCTGAATTTGTCCATTGGTTCCTTTTCAATGGCCGAATGGGGCTTGAAAATCATGTGCAACATCGAATAGGTTAATAAATTTTAGACAAGATTATTAGAGAGGAAAAGTGTGACCACCCATCACAAATGCAATGACTTTTAGTTATATTTAGTTGATTGTTGGAATGCTTCTCAAAAATTAACAATTGTTGTTTTCTATTCATTGTTTTCTATTGGGGTTTAAAGTTTAATGAATCACTACTCTTGCAAGGTTCTGGTGACTTTATACCAGCAAATCAAAGGGTATGCGGAGGGAGAGAGCACACACCCTGTGGTCTGGGCGGCCCGTGGTCTGCGGCGGCCCGTGGTCTGGGTCGGGATGCCCCAAGAATAGTTTAGATTAGTAAAAACACTTCAATTTAAACCCTTCGACAATTTCGTGGGATAACGCACCCCATGGGTCAATTCGCACAAACTGTTGGTTCCGATTTCTGGATACATCCGTATTATGTCTGGTATCAAATTTGAGACGCGTTGATAAAATGCTGTACGTTGACTGCATATGCACAGTCACTTGACCTAGTAACAAAGCATCCAGTAATGTAAAAACGTTAGCGCGATTGGCCAATTCAGCAGAGGACAATTGTACTTTTGTTGCGTGTTACGCTCAGCCCAAATACTCACTGCGATCGTCGCAGGGCGACGCATCTCAGATTTGATTTCAGATATAATATTTTAACCTATTTGTGTTGAGCAGTCACAAAACTTCCTTCAATATGACACCAGGCACTATGAGTTACAATAAGCTCATCTACCAAAGACACAGTTCAGTGGGTTGTACTTGTACATACATTGACATGAACTGACCTTGTGTGATCTTGGTATCATATATCATACCCCAAAAAACAGGGGCATATTTTCTAAATACATTGGTGAATGAAAGCTACTGAACTGTGCCAAGGGAATTGAGATTTTACTAGCTCATAGTGAGGTTGTCCTTTACCTCATCAAATCCCATGTCTAATAGTTGTCTAATTTTTGATTCCAATTCTGGCATTCTGTGGTTTACTCCAGCATATGCATGTGCCCAATGTTTTGCTGTCCTTAAAAAAGCTTCAGGATTTTCTTTGTACTGTAGAAAAGACAAAGGAAAAAAGAAATTGGCTGTAAAATCAGATACGTTGCATTGATTTTATGTTCAATTTTCTGATTAACAAATCATTGAGTGCCTTAATATCTATTAGTCCAGTACTAAATCCTACTAGGAAGGACTCTAAATTTTATACATATATTGTTTTTTATGGCTAAATTGGTGAAGTAACAAGAAGACACTCAAAGTTGGACAGTTTCCATATAAAGTTGTTTCCCTTTCATATTCGATTTTAAAAAAGCACAAATATTAAAAGGTCCTTCCTAGTAGGAAAAGTTACACCAGGAACCTAGAAGTTAACCAGGACTAAAATATTTTGTGAATAAGGGAGTAAAACAAACAGCATTTGAATTGCTCGGCACATTACTTTATTTAAACGTGCCCCGGGCAATTACACAATATGGCTTATGAAGTTTGGGATTGAGGCTGACATTCTGATCATGCTCCTTTGAAGGGACCATGAAAAGGGATTACATATGCTCTTCAGGATGCAGCAAGAAAAAGGGGTATAAAACATTTCATATAAGTCCCAAGGATGCAAATGAGGTATTGCAATTGATTCTGTCATGCGCTGTATGTTGTTGTGCAATAGCGAATGACGGAATGAATGGCAATGTACTCATTTGCATCCTTGGGACTTCTATGAAACATATACCAAAAATGGCTGGTATTCTGAAAGGGAGTCTAACTTTAGACTCCCTTTTTTAAAATATTTTTTATTGCATTTTTGACCCACGTTTTATTTTTTTGGCTGCTTTGCGGCCAAATTTTCATTTTTTTCTGATAAAAAAATTCAAATGAGTAAAAACCTAAAAAAAAAATTATGTGGTCAAAGACCAATTTTAAAACAAAATACAAACGGTCTTCTGAGACAAACTTGTTTTTTTTTCCTTGGCCTAACATTTGAAGGAAGTGGTTTCAAAGTACACTTGAATTTGGGATCATTGAAGTTTGCAGGCGACCTTCAATACACTTACCGGTTGTGCTACTACGGCATCTTGTGGGTCGTCAGGTTCTGCTGCTGACAAAAGCGCTTGTAGTGAGAGTAGGAACGGTTCGTAACGTCATAGCAGCAGCCCATTGATCTTTTAAGATATCTCGGCATTATAGCGCGGTACCAGAACTATGTTGGTGGCCAAATTTTGGTCAGGAGCGCCACCTATCGAGGCTAAAAAAATGTTAAAATAGGATAATAGATGGGGTTATTTTAATTTTTCCACAGCAGAACTAAATATGATGGAATGACTCAACGACCCTATTTTATAATCCAATTGGTAGCAAAATTTGACACATTCAGATCATCTAAATGCCATTTGAATTTGTGTAATAAAAAAATATTTATAAAAATACAAATAAAAAAAATAATTCAAGAAAATGGCATAAGATAATGACTGTTCTGTTTGCTTAAAGGTTGGGACCAATTGACAACCTCCCCTGGCTCCCCACTTTACTCCATCAAAATTGAGGATGTGGGTATCAGAAGAAATTATTATTTTCTCATTACCCCAGTGAAATTTTTAGGCCCAGAAATTGTTTCCTTCGATGTTTTGAACAAAGCATCTCCAAAATGTGATATACCACAAACCACACTGGACTATGGGCAATTTTGTGAAAATTTTGATTCTTCACTATCCAAACAGCGGATTGATTTAACCCTTTTCATGGTGTTGAGGAGTCAAAGTGTGAAAAATCGGATCCAAAAATGTTGATAATTATAAAATTGGATGATTTACGCCAACATTAATAAATTGGTCTCGCTATGAGTTTAAAATATTTTTTGAACTCATAGCTCGACCAATTAATTTTGGCTTAATCGATCCATTTTTTATCAAAATTTGTTTGGTGAGATGTTTCGATGTGAGTGCAACTCATCCTATCTAGAAAAATTGTACCTTGACGCAATGTTCCCGGAAACAACCGTAGGTGTCGTAGCTTCACGACTAGGGCTTTAGCGGAACACTTTAAATACTTTCGTAGGGAAATTACAAGGTAAAGACCTAAAACGCCCCAGATATCTATGATTGTAGCCAACATTTTAACTTGTTCGCCATGGAACGCCTTAGTGGGTTCAACAGGGTTGGAAACGCTGAAAAAACATCGAAACAGCATTCAGCTGAGCCAAAAAGTGCCCATTTTATGATTTATTTAAATGCCCAGTGACGTCAGATAAGCATCTGCGGGGGGGGAAGGATCAGCATCGGGGGGGGGGGGGGGGGGGGGGGGGGGGGGGGGGGGAGGACAAATGATCACATGATTAAGCCGACTTCGGAAGCATTCGGATGCTCCGGGAAACGTCACCCAAAGAATTTTTCTCTCAAATTGATACAAATTGACGCCGATTTGGAGTAATTGTTTAGATTTTACACTCGAATCATTTTCGCTACGCGAAAGTGTAAATTAGACTTGTTACGTTGTGTTTTAATTAGGTACCTTAACCATTATTTCAAATATGACAATCACAATCCCGCATAGCGGAGTGGAAAAGTTCTCGTCCCATGAATCATGCCATCCCAGGTTCGAATCCCACACGGGCGTATGATTTTTTTCATTCAGTTTCATCCTCCTATAATTAATAATTTTAGCCACTATGGTATTCAAAGTACTATAATTAGATTTTATTTTCATTTTTTTTTCGCGAAAAATACGTTTTATAGCGTAACACGCAATCCCCTGTCTACACGTCACCTCTTAGATGACGATTTATCTCCGATCCTACGTTTTAAAGAAGATTACCCCCCAGTTTGTTTTAATTGGGCTGACGTCACTGCAGCGGTTATAAAAACCTTGTTTTCAACTTCAAGATTTCCTGGGAGTTGTTCTTTGCCCTACCAAAGACTCGAATTCAACATGAGTTTGGTCAGGCCATAGGCCAGTGATGCTACTGCTGTACTGACACTGGATCAAGCGATTTACCTTATGCTTTACCTGAAAATCTAACTCCAACAAGCGGCTGTACTCTCCTGCCTTCATTTTTGAGGAAGCATAGCTCGGATCTCCCTGAAAGAGCTCCTTCAACTGTCAGGAGTGTTTTTATTTTTGAGCTCCTTGCTTCTTTGTAATGTATGTTTTAAGGCTTGGAATTTGAAAACCGAGCTCCTATCATGCTCCTCGTAAAATGTTAAGTGGTGATTACAAGCTCCAACATTTCTAGATGTAAAGGCCTACTCTCCCGGGGTGGGCACTATCCACACCTTGAATCAATCCATTATGTTGAAAATCTACTTCCACCAGCAGGAGAATTAGCCATCTCGCTAGGTAAATCAAAACAAACGCGTTCTTACATGATCGATGCAAATTGACATGACATGACCGGAATTCTGTGCACACGCTACCACTTGACGCTACCTACTTCCGGTATAATTAGCCTGAATCCTTGGCGTCACGCGGCATATTCCGTGTTTTTCGACGAACATGGCGGGCCACCGTAATGAATACCAAGACGGGTTTTACCTAGTGGGTTCTTGTACGCATGCGGCTTAATACTATCTTCGACCAGGGTGCACAGACATAAAGTGCATTAGGAATGCGTTCTGTTTAAAATTCAATGAAAGTTAAGGGGGATTGATCCAAATTGTTGGAAGTAATTGGACACAAAGTTTCGAGAGAGCGTATATTATTGAGAAGGTGTGTTTTTATTGGTTTTCCCAGCATGTGTATAGTAATATAGACGGAAGATTTCTCAAACATAAAAGGTTTAAATCGGCTTAAACTTTTTGAAGGAGATCTGAACATGAAAACCTAACCACACTGACACAATACATACATACATACACCTACGGACATGCGCGCTACCCTCGCATTCCCCTCTGCTTTTCAACGCCCGTGGGATAAAGTGAACATAACAGCACTTACCCGTGGAGGATTAAATGGATAAGTATTCGTGGTATTTTAATTTCTATCATATCTAACCGCCTTCATATGGAGTATCTGGAGGACCTATAATCTCACCTTGTAATTCTGTACATTCAGCATTAACAACTTCCTATTTTGATTTGACTCTTGCATACTGCAATAAAAAAATGGAGAAAAGTATGTAATTACTCTCCTACACAATCACTTTTGAAGTAACTTACAACTTAAGGTTCTCAAGTGTTAGGTTAATTGACGCTCAAAGTGCCTCGCAACACAACGTGGCTACTTTGACAAATTTAGAGAATAAAGGTATGATTTTGGGAACCGGTATTCCTCTTTAACAAATTGAAACCAAGGCGATATCAATATTTTTAAGTGGAATAACAGGGCCGATTCTCCACGCAAAATAATGGTGTCCTGGTTTCAATTGATTTCGTCATAAAGGAAGTACCAGCCTCCAAAATCATACCTTTTTCCATTCTAAACAGCTTTATAATTTGGTCCTCTTTCAGCCCAAATTTTTTGTGATCCTTTCTGGCTTAAATACAACAAGAAAGGACTGCCACTACCCAGTGAACAAAAATCGAACCGCCTGTTCCGCAACGAGACGCACAGCAGGCGCGTCGAATGTAGCAATGCGGTATGACGCGAGCGCTTCAACATCCACTTAATGTCAATACACAGCGCGTACTATCTGGCCAAATGTCTGAATTACCAAGCAATCGGCCAATCAAATTGATTCTCATTTTCATAGCTGGTTAAAGATAATTCATTGAAATGGGCTTCAAATTTCTTGTACCCTTTATCTTGCATATTCACATGAAATAAGAGAAACTCTCCAGATTTTGAATCAACTTCCAATTTTGGGGGCTAAAATTGACCCTTTGTGTGACAAATGCTTCAAAGGGGCCACAATTGCATAAAAAGACCTAATTGAAATGACCTTACTGAAATCACTTTCCACAAATTTGAAACAATTGGGATGTTTACATTCCGTAAAAAACGAAAAATACACGGTCCTCGGACGCATGTGTTGCCTGCCGTCACAGTTTGTAATGATGTCTCATTTGACCTTTGACCTTGGCTGTGACCTTGACTCATTAACAAATGATGGACCCAATGTTGCACCTACAACTTGAGTTTGGTTCCAATTGAACTTCCCACTTTTTCATTTAGGGTCAATTACATTTTCAGCCTATCTACAATTTGACCTCACATGACCTTTGACTTGGGATGTGACCTTACCTCATCCAGTCAAATGTGGTATCTCATGTTGTCATCTATGACTGAAGTTTGGTTTAATTCCATCAAAGCATGCAGATTTACAAGCAAATGTTAACCCTTTTTCACAACAACACCCACGACAACACAACCATCAACAACAGACCACAGTGGACAAGTATAGCTGACACTACTTGTCTTTTCAGCCCTCGCTCAGACCCTTAGGGCAGGGACACAAAAACAGCAGAGGTTGTGGTTTTGTATTTTGATTTCTCATAGAAAAATAGTGGATGGCATATAAAGCAAAGTTCGGCCCATGATGTTTTAAAAGTGTTCAGAATTCAGAAACCTTTACCTTTTAGGAAACGTACAAAGTACTAAGAAAATTTGAACTGGTCACCCAACCTGTCATGTACTCCATCAATGTGAGTCTGTTTATCCAAGACTCATCAAAGCACAATACTATAATTGTGTTTAAGGGCGTTTAAACTGTTTTACAACACAGCTCAGGCATGTCTGCCATGGTTTTTGCAATAAATGTGACCCTTGTATGTGCACTCTTGCATGCCAGTACCATTGTACTGCAGACTTTATATAAACAACCAGCACCTCCCATGCAAAGTTATCCCAATGATAGTGTATTGGAGGTGAGAAAAAACTCCTGACATCTTCCTTTGTTCTCACGTCAAACAATACCAGGAACTGAAACTGTGTGCACATTTCCAAGTTTCTCTTGGATTTTCATGATAATTGTGACATGGGCGGTTCGGTCAAACAAATGTTCTAAGGATGCAATTTGGATTAAGGGTATCTACACTTTCGCAGTCTGTGTCCTCGCTGTATTCTTGGTAAGTTGGCCTCATATTTATTGTATTTAGGAAGACCTGGGGCATGTAAACAAATACATCTGGTGTCACACTGCTAATGGAGAGATGTGTACAGTAGTTTCCATAACTTTCCTCTGTGTTAGTGTGTTTATAGCCCACTAACAAGATTCGATCTGTGACATTCATGTTGAATGTTTGGGACATGTCTTGGATGGTACTTGATTACCTCTACATGGTCTGTAGTGATGAAAAAAAAAATCACCAAAATACTTTTATTTTTATTAGTGAAAGGTTCTGGATTCAGCAACTTTTTAAACGCAACTGAGCCAAATTTTGTTTGTATGTACTCCACAAAGACCTCAAAATCCAAAACAAAACTTATATCACAATGATTGTTATAGTGTATGCAAATATTTTCAATGTTTGAACTTCATATCAGGTGTACGCGTCAAGTTAGTCCCCCACCCTCTTTGTGTGTCCAATTTTAGTCTATTTGGCCGCTGGGCACTCTTTGGGGGTCTATTTTTAGTATGAGACCAGAATTCTACTTGTTCTTGTTGCAACAATTACACTACGATATAGCATTAAAAAGTTTTCTAGTACCAAATCACAATTTAGGGGTCTACATGGGTAAAAAATCGACACACGCGACAGCGCGACACGGCCTTTTCTCCCGCGAACTTTCGACACTCAGTCCCTTATCGAGTCGCGGACATTTTCCAAAAATTACTGAACTCGTTCGACACGCGACTTTTGGGGGAAAATTAAAACCGACGACGACTTTCATAACTTCCGTATGCTTTGACGCGACACCCAACTTGTATGAAACAACTTACAAGGGCGAAGAGTCTTAGGACGTACGGACAAACCTTCCAAAACGCGATCTTCCGGCTCGTGAGAGTCTTTTAGTTTTACTAAGTCTCAAGACAGTATCATTAATATGAGTTACATTTTTTTTTAATAATCGGGTGTACTAAGTTCATCTCTGTAAATGAAATTGGTTGTATCCACTTCGGCACTGCCCGGCAGCTTCCCATCAGCCACGCCTCCCCCCGCCATGATTTCCTCTTTTCATTCATATGAAAATGCATTTGAGCAATTAAAACACATTTCATTATTAAGTGTCCAAAATCTAGTTTTAGTATTTTAAATATTTTTTAAAAATAATTTTGGACTTATTTAAACTTATTTACCCCTGGTTGTTTTTTGTTTACTTCTAATTAACACATGAATGCTTGAAATGTCCATTCAATACAATGGGTAAACTCAGCCAGATGAGAAAAAGTTTGTACAATCATCTTTCGTGGCTATGTACTTAAGCAATAATAATTATGTGATTTAAAAATTACTGTGAATAGACCAAACAAAAATCATAGAGCTTTAGATCTCCTCTGTTTTTGAGTCTGTTTTATTTACAACTTGTATTACCTCTTGATCGTGATAGGGGCTTGTTGGAATCCCGCGACCGATAAATATGATGCAAATTCTTCGGGAAATCCCCCTCCGCTTCAATTTGGTTGTCGACAATACCTCATTGCGAATGTCGGGTTGGTCTTACTCGCATACTTCATTAACACCTATTAACTGCATAAGCATGTAAAATGACCGCAGAGAGAGTCTACCGCCCAACAAATGGCAAGTAGCAACACAAAATCAATCCGCGCACGTGCATTGAAGAGAGTTATTTACCGATGTCTGCTAACATTTTATATAATATCAAATTTTTTATTTCAACGTAGTTTTAAGCGCTGCTAATATGACCCCCTGAATTTCGGAAAAAACACAACTTAAATTGTTCGAAACGCCATCGAATGTTGTAGAATTCTGGTTTTCGTGGCTTAGCACTTACCAAAGCCTAAGGCTTAGGCCTAAACATTGTCGGCATTATTAAATTGTACCCAAAATAGCTCCAAGACTGACGATGATTATTCATGCCATGCACAACGTTTTTTAAAGACGGCGATCAAGAGGATTTCCTAACGGAGTACGGTACGTACTTAAGGCGCGAAAATAAAAAACCCGTTTTGCGGGCCCGACCGACCCTGATTTTTCAGTTTTGCATAATTTTTTTTTTTTTTATTTTTTCCAAAAAATCATGTAATCAGCCTGTTTTTAGCCCAAATTTATTACTTTTGGCAAATTTTTGAAAGAAACTTTGTATGTAAAAATTTTTCATTTTTTTCTCTTGATGTTTCAGATTTGGGGCTATTTTAGGCCAATTTTGAGCTCCAGAAAGAAAAAAAATTTAAAAATGAAAATTTGCCCGACCAACGACCCACTTGAACGGTCTCTCTCGCCCGTAAAACAGGTTTTTCTTTTTTCGTCGCCTAACCGGTATGTTTTCCGATGATGTGACATGTGACGAGTGATAAAGTTTAATGAGTTTGGTTCCATTATCATCTTTAGCATCGTTCCAAGCCTCAATCTCTTCCGCAATGTCTTCCGCAGCCTGAAGCGTCGAATGCCCGTGCTTAACAAACAAGAGTGCACATCCCGCGTAACAGAGTTTTTACGCAAAATAAAACATTCTTCACGCACGAGCGCGAGAGTATGGTGGATGCATGGGACCTTTTGAATCATGAACTATCCTTCCCTTTATTTTTCTTTTTCACACTGTTTCTTCATGTGTGTCTCCCTGGCATCTTGAGGCAGTGAGGAATGAGGAGGGGAAATTGGCCCTCCCCATTAGAAGCGTTGTCCGCACATT
>JAMKCH010014960.1:0-62812 GCA_023653785.1 Ophioderma brevispina | reverse complement strand
TGCAAACATTGTTGATAATTCTGTTAGTCATTCATGCAAGTGGAAACGCTTTCGCAGAAGGGTCATGATATGGAACTTTATTACTTAACATTTTTTCACTATTTTGGCGCTTATTTTGACTTAGTGAATTTAATCGATATCTTTCATTTTTTCGTCGAAATAAACAAAATAACATCTCACGTAATGTTTTTATGTTTGATTGGCCACAAATTTGTTTGCGCGAATCCTTTTGGTTCGCTGCAGTGTAATTTTTGGCGTAGGCGAACCTTCAGGCTAACCGGTTCTCAGGTTCTCGTCGAATTTCCCGGCCCTGTGATTAATATCTCCACAATGGAAAATGTTTGACCCCTGGGATGGTGTCAAATGAAGAGCCGGTAAGTAAAGAATACTATAATGCAAACCAGGGGTGGCTACTCCTAAACATCTCCGAGACTTATGCTCGTGGGGGGGGTTTCAACTTGCAAATGAATATCTCCACAATGGAAAATGTTGTGACCCCCAGGTGGTGTCAAATGAAAAATAGTGGGAGGTAAAACCAAACTAGTTAAGAAATTGGAGTTTATCTGGTTGCACAACTTTTATTGGGGCACCCTGGACTCGCCCAGTTGCACTCCCTGTGTGGCTGCTTTTTTGTTCAATTAAGCGCGAAAGCATGGCGAACTTGTTGGGTTCGAGAACCGCTTGTTTTATCCATTGCCGTGCCATTCACCTCATACTCCGTAAGAAGAACCACTCGCCCAAGGTCTCATATGGGTGTATACAGATTGACCCTCATCGATGACCACATTTGATCTTTGACTCATTCACAAATTGCGATTGCAGGATGTACTCAGAGCGTTTTAGTGCTATAATTTTATTGGGTCAGAAAATGCAAATATAATGTTCCACCCTTTATCCAGTATTTTCATACCTTTCTCATCTCATGATGTCATTATGGGATGTTGGTTCTTATTTGATAACAATGGAAAGAATAACTCTCTAGGCTATCCTGTGGTACCAAATTTATAAGGAATTGGATGTTCAATCAGACAACCGCAGGGGTGTTCAACCCCACCCCCTTCGGGAGTTGGTTACAAAAATGGTTCAGGTAGAAGAGGGTGTATAGAACCTTATTGCTGCTTTGTATTTTGTATTTTATCGAACCCTTGTATTTGTTTTTTCATCTTAAACTTTGTGTACAATGTAGGCACCAGACGTATCCGAAATAGAATTTGCAAATGCTATATTTATTTTGTCTTACGTCCTTTTTATAAGACCAAAGTTTCAAGTCCGTATATATGAAGCCCGCTGTGGTGGGTAGTAACAATATAAATTTACGTTTTAAAAATTTGACATTTGAACAGAGGCACTATATAGCCAGAAATTATTCTGTCATTGAACAAAGTATTTGCTGATCATTGGTTCCAAGTTTGTTTATTTAGAGCCCATGGGGTTCTCAATTTTGGGTTTGGGTAGGGGACGTGCATCCGAATTCTGAAAGTAGGACCCATATCTATAGCAATTTTTACAAAAAAAGGGACCCGTAGCTATAACCAAGATGCAAAATTTTTGCGCCAAATTTAACTCAATTTGCCATTTTCCTTCAACATTTTGACATTTTACGGCAATTGGGAAAGGTTTGGCTTCATATTGAAGGAAATTGGACTACGTTCCAACACTGTTAGAAAATTTTGGCTTCTGAATTGAAGAAATGGGACTAATTTTCCAACAAATATGAAGAAATATTTTGAAGAAAACTATCGACCCATTGCTATAAAATAACAAGGAAAAATAAACACCAAATGGGGATTAAAAAGGGGGGCATTCATAACCATAGGCTTAAAATGCAAGTGACATTTGTAACTAGACCTTTGCAAATGGGGGGGGGGGGGGGCGGGGGGGGGGGGGGGGGGTCAGAAGTGGTAGCCAAATGCATTTCCTCATAGGTTGAATTTGTGTCCTTCCTCCTAGACACTGTACAAATTGGTCAGTTACTTTGGGGGGGCTGGCTGGTGGGGGGGGGCAGATTCGGTTAAATTTTGAAAATTGTTATCTCCTGCCACATGCTTGGAACCAATTCATCAAACTTGTATCAAAGAACCATCTGGCCCATAAATAATTTGGTGTACTCCAATTGGGGGTGGTGAGTCATTTGGGCCCATTAAAGAATCCAAGCATTCTTCTATTCATTTGTTTTTTTTGTTGCCAACAAATCAAAATGAATTTATGGCAACAATTGCTTTTGATTTCTTCTTAAGATGCACAATGGCAGGTACAATCAGGGGGCATTTACAACACATTCAAATCCGCCAACTTTGGCATGCAACAATCCATTTGAGCTGCCACCATCCTTTAAAGTTGCCATCCCATCAAAAATTCAACAACCAAAAATACCTTTTTTGTTATAATTTTGTACTCCTCCATGCGGACAGGGTCTCCATTTGGACAACTGTTGCCTTTCCCCTGTCATCATCGTACTCTCCACAGATGTCAAGAGAAAATCCCTGTTGCATTAATTTAAATATCACTGAAAAAGTAATTACAATCACAAAAACTACCATCATCATCTGAGAAGTAAATTGCCTTGATTTGCAATCACATTAATTTTCATTTACTAATTATTTTTAAATGGGTCTTTAGAAATTTGGAGCAAATATTTTGATCAAATCATCTCAGTACATGTACATATAACAACACCACCAAGTCAACTAAGATTGTGAGAGTCGAGCGACTGAACAGCCAGCACTCTCCTCTCTCTCGCTCTCCTCAATCTGTTTTGAGCCGAGCACATTTTATGTTATAGCTCATCCAAGCAAGCCTCTCCGCTCACACCATGCCTACGTAATGCACACTCAGGCATGAATAATCATGTCACGCATCTTCATAAATTATGGACAATGTATGAAAATCACACTCGGCTTAACGACACAAGACTGGTACGCCTTAGTGGCTGGGCTGCAACAACGGCGGCTCAGACATAATTGAATACAGCCTCTCTTTTTTTCCTCCCTTAAATCGGGTTTCTTGCTGGATTGGCCTGTGTATGTGTTAAACAGCTCACAAATCCTTTCCTCATCTTTTCTATCTACTTTTCTTTCATGCGCATTACCATTCCATGGCAGAGCAGAGGATGTTAATGGATTGTAAACTGTGTGTGGGATAGAGCTTTTATTCCAAATGGTTTTTATGGATAGGAGAGCTGCAAACCTAATTCAAGCTGAACATCTGAATTATTTTTTTCTTCTTCAGAATTGCTCATGAAATGACAGCCGTTTATTATTTATTGATCTTGTGGGTATAATTTTCACAGAATGGATTTGGAATTTGAGAACAAATTTGAACCTATTCATTCAGCCAACTTATATTAACGATCGACTAATTAATGTCAGTGAGTGTATTTTCAGGGTTCAAGTTTAAGGTTAAGGGTTAAGGTGAGAGATTAGGGTTAAGGTTTAGGATTAGGTTAGGTTTTAGGATTAGGGTCTACGGTTATGATTGGGTTTAGGGTTAGGATTTTGGTTAAGGTTAAGGATAGTGGGTTTAAGGGCTAGGATTAGGGTTTAACGGTTTATGGCTTCGGGTTAGTTTAAGATTCGGGTTATATAGCCCCATAGTTTATAGCCTTGTCCCCATGATCAGATTTTTTTTACTAGGCAATGTTCACAGAGTTGTGCTAAAGAGACCGCCATTGTTTCTCACTATACTCCATTTCCCTACCTCTCCGTGCAGGGTGACTTCAAGCGCGATATTTTTGATGGTCGCACAGAAACCGTGCGAGCTGGCTTAAAGCGAACGCGATTTGCCAAGACGGATATCTTGACGCGTGCATAAAAGCTGCGTCAAGTTATGACATCACTACACGGAGGGAGAGAAATGGACCATACCCCGGATGTCATCATAGAACCTAAATTGGTTTTGGATGTAATGTAATGAATGAAAACAGATGTGCCCATTTTGGTTGACCAATTAATTTTGACACAGTCTTATTTTAGGGCTTAAAAATCACATTTTTGCTCTCAGTCAAAATTGATAAACTGTGTATTGGGGTCAATGTTATAACATCAAATGCTAATTTATAAATCTTGGAGGTCATCTCCCTTTTAAATAAGGATATGGTTAGGTCACAATAGGTTAGTAGAAAGAGTACTGAGGCCAATAATTTAATCTTCTAGAGCAAACGATTACCCATCATGTTTGCTCTGTGCTAAACAGCGGGGGCATCCCAGAGAGGCTTTGGACTGTGACAGAAAGCTTGAAAATCATCCAAATCGCCCTTTTTTCATCCTCACGAGAAATGTTCACCTCCAAAAGGAAAACGCCTCAAAACCACCTCAAACCGGTAAAATCTGCCTCAATCCAGGAAATTGACCCCTCTGACAAGTTACCCCTATTACGCATCCTGTGTTTGTCTTCACTAAATTGTTTTTAGTAAAGATCAAGATCAAAATATAGTCCAACTGAAACAATGCATCAATATCTTTGTTTTTTCTCAATTCCTATAAAATTCATACAACGCATGAAGTTAAAATAGTCACACTTTGAACAGCTTCACAATGAATGAATTATCACAATTCATCACCTAAATAACATGGTGACACTTATAACCGCATGAACACACTCACTCGACCAACAATGTGCGTGACATTATGAATCTTCAGTGTTCCTTTTAGTGGACCGTGCAACAGCCTGGTTTGGATTTTGTAGGCTTTGCATGCATTATACATTTACTAAGAGTTCGAGTTTCTGTTAGAGAACAATATCACCAAATAAATGCACACTCAAGCATATTAAAGTTCTTTCTTTTACGTAGTGCCAATACTTAACAGTTGAAATCTTTTCAGCAGAACTAATTGGCAAAACTCAGTGGTGGAGATATGACTCCATAACAAATGTCATGATTTATTTGCACAATGTATTTGATAAATTCTAAATTCATTCACATTTTGACACCTACAGTACACTGTAAATGTCAAAATATGAACTCAAGAGTTTGTAATATTGTGATACAAAGCTGTATGTGTCGAAGTATCTTGTCAGTACCCAACAAACTTTTTTTTTTCAAATTCCGTTATGGTCCTGAAACCATATAAAATGAAACCAATATCAAGATAATCTAACTTGAGAAAAATTTTTTTACAAATTATAGATTATAAAGCAATTTGTCAATTTTTGTCCATTTTGTACTGTGCCATTGCCAACAATCCAGTCCCTGTTACAAAGTCGATAGGGACATGAAAACCATAATTTGAAAATACATTTCAAAAATGTTGAAAATATTGAATTTGGGCATTGTTTCCAGTCCCAGTTAAACACATTTTTCAACCAATTCAACAAAATTTTCCAGAGTGTCATAGCCAATAATCCCTGACAGTGACCCTTAAAGGCAAATAAACCCGACATTGGCATGTGCTAATAATTGCCAGCTTTGAAAACCAATCAAATTTACAAACAGTAATTTCCTTCTGACTTTGGATCCTGTTTGATAGCGCAGGGCACAGGCCCCCATAGAAATGTAACCAAGTTGTAGGCATAGTTTGAATGACTGTTATTTTTGGCGGGCTTTCCAATTGACAAAGGTGGATTTCTTTTTTTTAACCTATGTTCATATTATGCTTGATTTGGTCAGAATTGAATTATCAATCTGATAAGCCGAGTGTGGCAAATGAACTGGCCTGAACTAGTGGGAATTTTACAAAAACTCAGAGCTATAATTTTGTTTTCATCCCAGCTGTCGATGCTGTAATCACAAGCCTGGCAATCAAATAACGTATCAAATGTGTTCAAATGGCTTAGTGTCTATAACGAATCCGACGGGGCAATCCTCGGAAGGACACCCTCTACGTCACCGCATTCTGGGGGGCATCCTGCCACCAAACACACAGTACACACACATCCGCCATATTGGCCTTTTACGAGCTTAAACGAACGAAATAATATTTGCAACTCCTTTTTTTGCAATTTTACCATTTTCACGCGTGTTATTTCCATGATATGGAAGGAGATGATTCAGGGCCTGGCCTAAACTGGAATTCCAGGGCAGGTGTCTTACTACTGTTGTAAATTGAAGTTATAATCTTTCTCGCCCACTTGCGTTACGAATAAGAACGCTTATGGTTTAGAATATGTTTAAAAATTGTAATAAACAGCCGCGTGAAAAAATCATTTTTCGTAAAATAGCAAACATCCAGCACAAATAAAGTAATCATAACATAAATGTTTGAATATTCCGTGTACGTGAAAAATTGAATAGTTCCCAAGACCGATCATATTTGCTGAAAAACCGTGACATCTTCCGATGCTGTTGTTGGTGTTTTAGAATGGACACTTCCGTGCCCATTGATCGGTTTCGGAGATCTGAACAAATTTAGTCTCGTTTGTGCATGTAACGTTGCGTAACGCCGGACTACGTACACGTGGAAAATGACCGGCGAGTTACAAATGTGTATTTAGAACTGAAATGGATCGATTATTGTTTTGTTTTACTGTAGCCTACATGTTGTGATCTACGTTGACATTGGAAATAATTTAACCATGTTTTAAAATGGCATTTTTGGAAAACAACAATCGTATTTAAAGCAACTAATGAAAATAATAAAAATGAAATTTTTTAACAGTTCATTTCACTTCATTATAAGCTTGCAGATTCTGATGGTTTTTCCATTTGGAACCGGCTGGTACGTGCAGGCATTCACATTTCTTCATTTCATTGGCGAGTGATTTCACACTCGTCGTTTCCATTTTTGTACACATTTTAATATCGCTATTTGTGGCAGCAGAAATTACATTTTTTTTTCCTGAGCCGCCCTTGATGATATACAAATGGATAACAGTGAAATAGTGTTGATTTTTTGCCGTCAGAACTGATCAAAATTTATCACTTCTTTGTGTAACACCACGTACAACGTAAACGCGTGTATAACGAAAATGCAAAAGATGCCCCCAGTCATGTCATGGCGGATGGTGAGTAGCGCCGCCCACAGCGTAGGGGCGATCATATCGCCGTTGGATTCGTGATACGATTCAATCCAAGAAATGAGTCACGTTTTTCTTTTTTTATTTAACCAATCAAATCTGATTTTACAAAAGGCTTGCAATTTGATTCCCATTTTCCTGTGTAAATAATATGTCTCACTACCAGTAATGAACTGTCAATTTAGAAATTACCATAAAACAATCACACATAACACACCGAATTTAGATTTTAAGATCAGAATATGTTTTTCATTTCTGATTTCTTCCTGTCCTGCCTTTTCCAAATCAACTACTAATACCTCTGTGTGCTTTTTCTTCTTGCAGTATTTGAACGAGTCTATCGTGGAGCACAATTACAACGGTCTGGTCGCCAAGCTATATCTGATGCTATCTCCAGCATACCAATATGCAGCTAATCCAGGCATCTCTTCCTCACTCATGCACTGCATGCTCTGTTCTTCTTGCCACCTTGCCAATTTGGGTCACAGGACACGCTTGGCGTGGCAGAGACCAAGATCTGTACACCTTTCATTGGGGTCGGGAGGGAAAGCACCGACATGTCTAGAAGAGAAGCTGAAAAACTTGAAGATGCTGACAAAGCATACCGGAACGTTAGAGCATTCATTGATGGCAATCCAACTGTTTTTGTATTTGTTTGCCTCTCTTGTGCATATGTAAAACGAAATGATCTGACCTTTCGGTACAAAATGGCATGACATTGTGAGAGTCGCTTTGGTCCCCATAGCCACCATGACATTCCAAGTTTTTCAAACCCAGTGAGCCAGAGAAGTTTCCAAGGTCCTAAGAGGCATAAATCCCAAGTCCAGAACCGTCCACCAGCACCATCACCAGAACCACACCGGAGCCAACACCATAGCCAACGCCTGGAGCCAACACAGTACCAACTCCATCTCCCTCACACAGAAAGCTCACCTGCACAGAAAAACCAGAATGTGTGGTTCCTCTAGCACATCTCGAGGTTAGTCGACTGAGCAGTGGGGCTAGTGACTCCAGAGCCGCCATCTTTTAATGTATAGATCATGTTGTGAAATTTGGCATACTACTGTCACACACATTCAAATTGCAGGTGTGGTAAAGTAGGGGATATATAGGGCGGAGGCCTTCAAAAGAGCCAGTTCTAACATCAGAAGAGTAAATCGGATTAGGAGGAGAAGGGGAAAACGTTCTCTATCAGAGGCTTATGCTAGCATTGAATCCAGTAGTTTTGAAAGACAGCGGGGAATTTTGATAAAGGGACTCGTCAGTGGATTCAGAACCGACAGTCTATCAGCTGCACTTTAGGCGTATAACATCAAGAGTAAGTGACATCTTCTCTGCGAGTCACTTTGACGTTGCTGTTGTCAGATGATTGTTCAAATCCACATTGTCTGAA
Source organism: Ophioderma brevispina (assembly GCA_023653785.1). Taxonomy (NCBI): domain Eukaryota; kingdom Metazoa; phylum Echinodermata; class Ophiuroidea; order Amphilepidida; family Ophiodermatidae; genus Ophioderma; species Ophioderma brevispina. The sequence goes on along the minus strand of JAMKCH010014960.1, from coordinate 54,468 downwards.
GAAGGTACACATTGGGCACTGAATTACATCTTAAATCGTCTAGAAAATTTCAGATGAAACTCTTTCAGCTGCACTGTACGACAACGCAGTAATGCGGCTCCCACCCAAAATTTACTATCTCCCCCTTTGCTCAGCCCTTTTTTTTATCCCCGGCCCACCGAAAATATTCCAGCCGTTGGGTCCAATGGAAAATCGCCAGATTTTCCGTCCATTGAACTCAAAGCAAAAGAAACCAAAGCTTAAAACCCTGAAACCATAGAGCTTAGAACGTTCCTCCACCTAAGAGGTTGCTGGAGAGAAGATCACACTCAGAGAGACGACCAAGTGGAGAACTAATAACTAAGTGCAGAACGTCGGCTGAGTGGAGAGATCACGGTAGATGCGCATAAAAGTTCAGTCGAGCACAATCTGACAAAGAGCATCAAACCTCTGGTGCCTAGTTGATTTTTAAACAAAAGCTTGAATTAACTTCGGAAGTACAGAGGAACTGTGGCAGATAAGAATCTACAGGAATCCCCAGACATTGCCAAGCGAGAGCCCTTGATGTTTAAAATTGAGAAAGTGCATAAGAGTAAAGTTCCATCTCTCACAACGCAATCCGAAGTAGAAATAACCAAAGGAGACATGGTCGCATGGAGGCCCCCTGTCTCTCTTTCGGTTTCTACCATGACTTTTAGAATCTCCAAAGAGTGACTTCCCATTGACTGCATCTGCTGCTACTTTGGATATACCACGCCACTGGCATAAACAGGAACTCTGTTGTAAGTCTTTCTACTACACCGTCCAGTGTCTGTGCACAACCACCAGTAGCAACTGCACAGCAGCTACTGCTACAGACAGCAATTGCTACTAAGTTTTCAAAAACCTGTGGTAAGGATCCAGCCCCAACATGGTGTCTGTGGTGGGGGGGAACTCCAAGATCTTCCAAATATGTTCACAACCACTATTGTTCAGCTCTGGAGTCGCTTCCTTCAGAAACCCTTAACACAAGCTTCCAAACGGCAGTATTGTACAACCAGCACATTCTGGCAATAAGTACACTACCAAATTGTGCAAACATCAGCTGCCCAAGTCATTCAGAAACCACATGGATAACAACGAGGCGCTATGATAGCTACATCAAAGTGGATTGTGACCCCGGGTCAAATTCAGGAGTTTCCTCTCACAGCTCCAACAGCAGTGTTTGGAGGTACAGCTGTGACCACTGCCAAAAGGGCTGACCTTATTAGCCATCAAGCAAAGGAAGTCACCACCTAATGGAAATTCTCTTCAATCCCAAAAGCCAATGGAAGTATTTGCTGTCATAGTCCCCTACAGGTACAAGTCCAAGAAAGCCATTGCTTCACTTTGAAGAAACCTGTTTCTGTTGGAGTTTTGAATCCATACACATCAGATTTTTCCCAGTGGAAAAAATCAGCACTGTAGCAAAGGAAAACAAAAGCCTGTATGCTCTCAAAGACAAAGTCCTGTTTTATGCACCAAACCCAGAGAAACTCAGCCTAGATCAAGAAACCTCTCAGACTTTGCCCAACCATTGCTCAGTCTTGGCACCCATCATCTTGACTCGGCAGGTCATCATACTTTTCCCCCCCTCCTTCCTCCTGGGCCAGAAACCAACCGCTGTCCTCCAATCAGCCTTGTCATTAGAGCCTTGTCACCTGGTGCCAGTTCTGTGGTGGCCGCATTCAGTTTGGTGGTGATGGAGATGTTCGGGAGACATCCCCAGAGACAATTTGAGTGCTCGCATCTTCAGATTCCATTCCTTCCCCGTATGGGGGCCTCAGACACCTGTGTCAACTCCCACACTGCAGAAGAGAAGAGATTGCATAGAGGCTGCCGGGTCCACGTACTACATCCAAGGAGGATGGACAACTCAATATTCTTGGTAGTGAGAAGCCCTGCACTCAATCATCACCAAAGATGCAAGTGGCTCTGTGTTGGGATGTCCTCTACGCATCATAGAAACAGTGTTAGATTTAGGGTTGTCAAGAGAGCTGAGAAACCAGTGGAGAGCAAGGTTCCTGGTGATCAAAAGTCGATGGAGAGAAGGTGAAACCATCAGAAAGGGATGGTGACGGAGATACGGTCTCCAAGGGTCTAGAGGAGATGGAACGGTGCATAATCTCATCTGGATACCTTGATACAAGTCGTCAGGGCTATGGGCTGCCAGCATGGAATGTGGAGAAGGCCTATAGGACAGCAATGTATGTTCGTCTTTCTTGGATTAAATTTTCATGCTTTAATTTTGAATGCACAGATTAATCTTGAATTAGAAAAAAATTGTTGTCCTGTCCTTGCAATTGAAAAATGACGAAGCACGGGCAAGAGTGGTCGGGATATTTTTAGTTTTAAATCCTCACCTGAAAAAAATGGGGTTTATTTTGGGGGGATTGTTTTTTTAAAATTTCACATCTCCCATCACAAACTCCAAATATTTGCCCCTTAATCTGTGCATTGGTGTGAGATAAAGTAAAACTCCTTTGTACACTTGGCCAGCTAAAAAAAAAGCATAGAAAAAAGCTAGGGTTTGTCCTTATTGTAGTTAAAGTTTGTAAATTCCCTTGATTGCAGTGTATTTTTTGTCCATTACTTTGTCAAATTTTTGTTCCACTAATAGATTTTTCTCCAGCTTTTCTAATCCACCTACTGCAAGCAAGATATTTAAAGCAGTAATAATTTTTGGTGATTGGTATAATATTTATATCCTCTGGCTTGAAAAGCATAGGGATAGTGTGAGAGCAATTCCTGTCCATAGTATGTGTTTCTATTCCAGTTTGGTGGTCCTTCTTTATGTGTTGTGGGGTGTGTGCGTACCAGTTTGGTTAGTTTTTCGCTTTTTAATGTCTCAAAAAAAGTTGACCTCCGATTTAAACCATACTTTCGGTTAAGGTGCATAGGGGTTCCTTCATATATGGCTGATTTACAGGCATGGACAAGGTCAAAGGACCCCCCAGTCATCTTGAGGTCCATGTTTCATACTAGCTCTGCCTCTTGCCAGGGGGATGACACAAGTTTACGTGCTGGTATTATTAAAGAGTTTGTGTGGGTTTGGTCACAATTTCAAACTGCAATTACATTAACCTAAAATTTGCATTTTGACGTTAAGAACAAAATAAAAGCACTTTCAAATATTTTTCTTGCCAAACAACCAGGTGTTTAGTAGCACCCGGTGGTGTCCCAGGGGCAATTGACGGTAAGGTACAGTCAATGGTCCCACTCTTCCATCCCTCCAGAAAGTGCTGATTAACATGATTATCCCTTTTATTTAACTTCATGAGTTTTCCTCCCTCATTTTTTTTTTCAGAGGGGGCACTCTGCCCCACCTGGCTAGCTACTAAGTATCTTTTACCCTGACATAAAACCCAAACCAAAAACATGATCAGATTTTCATGTTTTCTCCCACAATGCATTAAAGCATATCAAGAAATAGCAATCTGATGCAATTTTATTTAAGGGGGATGGTCCTTGATTTAAGTATATCAAGTTTCATCTTTATAGAAGGACCTTCGCGCCAAAAAACCCAATCTGTAAAGTTTCGCGCGTATGTTCAATCCCTTTTGATGTGACCAAGCTAGAAACGTGATTTTGTGAGCCCCCATATGATACTGTGAATGCTAATTTGGTCGACCAAATGGAGTACCTTTCGCTCATAAGCTCTCAAACCAAACATCATTTAGTTAGTGCCCTAGATTTCACAGGGTAAATGGAGAAAAATATAGTATCTTTATGTTCTGATACCGAAAAGTTCGAACCACTTCCGGGTAAATCTGGGTTTTCTGGGGACGGCTAGAGCGATCGGCCGATGGCCTTTAAAAATGATAAGTTAAAATAGTGAAAATTTAGGTTTTTGTTAAATTCTTCTTTTTTTTTTAATATTTGCTTTTATATTGGTTTTTGTAAACTTAAAGCTCATTCAGAATGTCCAGGGCGCCTCAATTTCCAAAAAAATTGTGTATTGTTGGCATTACATAAGCTTGTCCATATACGACTGCACTGTGTGCAATTGCTAAGCTTAAATTCGAATTCCTTCATATAAAAAATCCCCACTTGTGTTTAAAATCTGTATCCGGAATTTTGTTATGATCCCAATTGCATAGTGTGCGACGTAATACACACCGGAAAGTGGGGTTGTCCTGGCGAGCAGAAACGAAAATAAAAACTCAAACCAGCCGTGTCCGGAAATTCAAAACTGCTGGTGTCATAGCGAAGAGGAGTGTAGTGGCGATACAGCGAAAGATTCGGGGGACAAAATGCCTCAAAAGGCAACAAACAGAACGTAGTAGAAGAAGGACAGGGAAACGAGTCATCGGGCCAGCAATTCGGACGGAAAATCGACGAATAAGGGATCAGAGGGGAGGGGAGGGGGTCGAGCAGCTATAGGGGGGGATAAGCATTTCAGAACCGGAGTGGCGGTGGAATGGGGTTATGAGGCAGCGGGCTAAGTCGGTTCATAGACGAGATACGGAGAGGCGGGAGTATGGTAAAAGGAGAAGTCAAATGATAGAACAATGGTATACGGCCTCTCTCCGACAACGTTGAGAGGGGCGAGTTCAGAGAGTGAGCGAGAAAAGGCAGGGAAGAGCGGGGTCCGGGGGGGGAAGTATCCAATTTGACGGGAGAGTGAGGGAGGTGATGAGAGGGCCGGAATAGAGGACATACGAAAGGACTTGAAACCGGCATAAGAAATAACCCACCGAACCCCTGTCCAAACACACCTAAGAAATGAGATTCGAGGAAGGCAGTGGGACCAGGGTGGTGCTTAACCGGTTCCACAGCGATAGAGTTACGGGGAGAGGGGCGAGGGGAGAGAAAAGAGGACTGGGGGGGACCGCCAGAAGGGGAAAAGTGAGTTCAGAAAGAATACAGATGGGGAGGAGGAGGACTGAAGGAGAGTTGAGTTTGTGATGTCAAAAGACGGATAGGTAATGATTCGGAGGGATATAAGACGGTGGGTGAATGAGAGAAGAGGCAGTATTATGGAGTTGGGGGCTGAGAGGAGGCCTGAGTACAGGTTGCCTGTAGCGGAGGGGAGAAGAACGAAGTAGACCGAAGGGTATGGAGAAAGGGGTAATATACTGAAAGAGCCGGGGGAAGCAGGGAGAGGAAGGTACAAAGAGAGAGTGAATGGGGCAGAAGAGACAAGGTGCAAAACGTGGCGCAAAGGTGGTAAGTATGGAAAATGGGAACGGGAGATCTAAGAAAAGAAAGCGGCGGACATAGAATCTAAGTAAAAAAATTACAAAGAGGGAACACAAAGAGAGACGGATCTAAAAGGGGATGGAGTAAAAGTGTGTTGAGTGAAGAAGAGAAAACCTGTAGTCGATGGTACGGGACGACGGGAAGTTTAAAGAGCCGTAGGCAAGAGGTAGGGGGAAGGAGGGTATATGGGAGGGATAACTAACCGGCAAAGACGGCCAATGCGTGAGATATACTACGGCAGGGGGCACAGGAGAAGTTACAAGGGAAGAGAGGGAGTCAAGAGAAAAGGAGAGTGGGTGGGGCTCTTGGAATGTAGGGCAAAGAGTGAAAGGATGGAGGAGAGACGATAATGATAACAACAGTGTGGGTATGTTATCGGGCGGCAGGGTGAGAAGAAGTAGGGTTAGGTAGGTGAAACCGCACAGGGAGTTAGAGAGTGGGTTTGGGCAGCAATAGGCAGCGAAGAAGTAGCGCAAATATTTGAACGGAACGCAAGTAGACAGGACGCGGTAGACAAAAGATAGGGGCATAACGTAGGCGAATAATAGGAGGCCTGGACGATGGTGACGTAAGGACAAGAGTGTGTAAAAGGGGCAAGTGGGAGAGGAAAAAAAAGGGAGGTGGGTTACGTAGTTGAGGGGTTGGAAGGGGGGGCTAGGTTTTGTGCCTGGAATGAAAGAAAAGAAAATGGGTAAGGTCAGGAGTAGGACAAACTGGGAGCGAATGCCGGTGAACTGAGAGCGACGTAAGTTGGGAAGAGGGAGGAGGAGAGACGCTAGGAGTTAGGCTCAAGATAAGTGGGGTTGGAAAGCTAGAAAGGCGAGGGGTAAAGGAAGAGGAAAGGAGTTAGACACCCGGAAAGAAGTGCTAGAAAGGGAGGAGAGGGGAAGGTGCGGATCGCACATCACAGATATATGTTAAATTAGAAACGAATAGAAACAGTAACGCGAAACCTGGAGATACGTAAAAATGTCGTCGAAGAATGGGATATTAGACTGGAAGGTGAGAAGAAAGAGGCAGACAGGGGGTTCAGCGGAAGGGACGGGGAATAAAAATAATGGAGAGCGACGAGGGGGGGTAGGGATGCTAAAAAACTAAAATCCTTACAGAAAGGTTGTACCTAGGGGTGCTAGGACAATATAGGCGAGGAGGTCCTGGGGTGATGAGAGGCCAGAGCAAAGCAATTAAGGGATGGGTGGCAAGAATGAGCAGATCGGGGGGTAGGTCGGCGAAAGGTGTGGGATAAGTGAGGTTCGTGGAGCCCAACGTAACTACGAGGAAAGGGGGTAAAAAGTGGGGTGGACGAAAAGCAATTGGCAGCATAATGAACGTGGGGGAAGGAGAAGTAGTGAATAGGCCAGTTGGGACAGCTAGAGTTACGACACACAGAAGAATGTGGGGTTGTGGGTGAAAACAGATTAAAGTAATGGGGTGGGAGAAGTGTAATGAGCGAGTTAGTAAACAGACTCGGGGAGTCGGGGGGATGAAGGGGGGGGACACAGCAGAAGGGGAGTTTAGCATAAAAAGATGATACGAGGCTGAAAGAGTTGGCACGCGACTTGAGTGGGGAAGTAGGCGAGGCATGTGGCGTGCGGTCATAGAAGGCTGGGACCTTAAAAGATCAAAGTAGTAGGGAGGAGATGTAGCTGGTAGCTACGGAAAGGAAACAGGAAGGGGGGGAAAAGGGGACCGCGGAAGGGGAAAGAAACGCGCGCCAGGCATTGACGAGAGACTAGTCACTTGGCGGCTAAGAGTAGAGTTGAATCGCATCAGGAAGAAGAGGGGTGGGAAGAGCAGTGGGATACGCGCTCTGTGAAGACAGAGGGCAAGTAAATTGTTACTGAGGAGATAGCCTTTCTCCCCATATAATTGTAGAGCTACGTAATTGTTCATTTTTAGGTTAAATATCTTTAGTTCTAGTTGACTATTTTTCATTATTACAACCAAAAAATAATATTTCTAATCTCTGAGTCAGACTTTAATATTGTTATTTCTTCATTAAAATCCTGAAAATAAATACTCATACGTTTTAAGAAAAGATACAATGCTTTTTTGTCTGTCAGTTTAATGTTCCTTGTACTTACTTTACTCACCATTTTAAAATCTACTGTAATGTGGGCAACTTTATTACGCACCTTGAATTCCTTTCTTGATATCAGGAGTCGTTTGGCTTGAAATGTCCTTGAACTTCTTTTACAAACATGTCTGTGCCTGTAACTTCATAACAGAATAATCAAAAGCGCACAACGACGTACCGTCGATTGCGGGGCGACACCTTTTCACACAGGTTTGCATTACCAGATGCAAGCAAGCTCTCCTTCCTGCATTAATCTTGTTGGGCGGCCCTAGCAAATCACGGCGCAAAGTATTTCTGGAGGGTCCAGCTAAAGCATAAGGATGGTCCGCCCCCATTTTTAGGGTAGCGGCATTGGGTGCGGGAGCCCGCAAGAGAGGGAAAAAGGGGTGCATGGAAAGGCTAGAGAAGAGGGGCGGAAGTAGGAGGAAGGGGTCCGCGGAAGCAAAGTGCTTCGAAAGAAGGGGGGAGGAGTGAATCAGGATACAGGAAGGGTCGGGCGTGGATAGGTACAAGGAAATAGAGTGGGGCGTGGTGGGAGGTTAGAAGAATAGAAACAGAAAAGAAGAATGATTGAGGATCATAGGGAAGAGTGGGTTAGATAGGGGACGAAAAAAAAAAAGAGAAGGAGTATTTAGAGATGGAAGAAAAGACGAGCGGGTTTATAAAGGCGGGAGGGGAAGTCGGCGTGAAGTGGGAGGGGGGGAGGGTGGGTGGGGGGTAAGGAGAACAGAGGAGAAGCAACGCGGAATAGGCCAAGAGGGGATATGGGAGGAAGGTGGGGGGGAAGCAAGAAAAACACGAGACAAAGGGAGGAGTGGCACAGTAGGGGTGGGGGGAGGGGACAAAGTGTATGTTAGGTTGACTCCGAAGAAGAGTGGTGATAGGGGACATAGGAGAACGTGAGGATAAGGGGCGTGGTCATATAATAGAACGAGAGGAGTAAGAACAGGAGTATAAAATAAAATAATTAAAAGGTGTGAAATGTAAGTAGAATACACTGAGAAGCGGGGTCGGAAGTTGGGGTCCGTGCAAGGGAGGCAAGGTAGGCTGCGAGGGCGTAGCTTGTAAAACTGATAAAGGTGGGTCACAACGCGTGAAGCGGAGAAGAGCGCTCAGGAGAAAATTGGACGGGGGAAATGGATCTGGTAAGGGCGGGATGTGCCCGGTGCCGGAAGGAATGGTCTCTAGACGGAACAATACGCCAAGCGTAGGGTAGCGAAATCTTTTGAAATTTAAGCATTTTTTTTATAATTCAGAATAAGCCTGAATGAAACAAAATTCCCATCAGTTTTTTTTGTCGGGCCATTTTTGTGTGTTGTGTGTGTGTGCGTGCCTGCTTTCGTCTTGTAAATGGGTCGATAACATACTAAATAAGGTTTCGGTATTCTCAAAGGGAGTCTAATTTACTGCCAGGTTTAAACAGTGTTAGTCCTACCTAAATGGGACCTTTTTTTTTCCGTTCAAAGACAAGAAAGGTTAAACTAACAGGTGAGAAAATTCCATATGGGTGGTGGGTTCCGGACCATCCATTAAGAATTTTTCTCATCTGTTTGCACCCTTCAGAGATATGTTATAAGGGAAAAAGGTCCACTCCTGTTGGACTAACCCTGGTTTAAACCTTGGTCTAAAGCTAGACTCCCTTTAAGAATCCAGCCTATGTCATTGCATACTCTTGTTACTGCAGTGGTCTGTAGAACAGAGCATTATGAAATTTTAGATCTAAAATATGCATCCGACGAAATAAAATTATAATTTGCACTGCTATGGGCAACCTTCATATGGCCGAAAAAACCTGGATTGTTCCACTCATAAAATCTTGCGTTCCTGTGGTTAAGGAACCTAATTTTATGAGTAATTTATTGCTTACTAATAATTCTCAATAAATAGTGCTGGGTGATAGATCAATTATTTCATCAACGTTATTTCCTGGAGGGGGAGTTCCCATACTCCCCAGTATGAAACACAACAGTTATATGGAGGAGTTTCAAGAGCAAAAGGTCTATAGGCCCCAAACACGCCCCCCCTTGGATACATTAACACGCACGAAACAGGGCATAACTATGAAGAACCGCACAGAAAGTGGTACACCCTGTACACATTGTAACACTTTCCTTGTTAGACTAAAATCAACAATACTCTTGTTACTGTAGTTGGTCTGGGGACGCTTGCATCATTGTTATTAAGGTCTCTACCAAGAAACAGGGAACCATTTTTTGACATCAAGGTCAGTACTTAGATATACACACATGTTGCTTATGTGTAGCCTGGATGTTTATGTGTTGGCTAGAGTGACCCTGACACTCTCAAGTTCTTTCAAATATAGGCAATGCCCTAGTATTTTTACACTAGGATAGGTAGTGCACTAACATGAATTTTGTCACACATGGAGTATGGTTACCCTCTTAATTTTAGAAAGTTTTTTCTTTGTGACAAATTAAAAAAATTATTCTTTTTTCCTTTCTTTGAGGATGCCAACGCGATCTTATTTTATGAACTATTGTGTACTGATGTACCTTTGTGTGTGTTGTGTTTTGCCTGTGTGCATGTGCTTGTGTGTGTGAATTGGAAAATTTAAAAAAGTTAAAAAACTTAAAAAAAGCAAAAAATAAAAGTTAAAAATGTTTCAAATGTGGTATGAAAACAGCAAAACAATTAAATGGTTTTAAAAAACAGGTTTGGGGGTGGGGGGAGTTCTCAACTTGGGAGGAAGTATGGTTATTTACCACACGTATAAGTCCCGATCATTTTCAGGCTCTTTTTTCGTTCCAGTGACCCCCCAATTTTAGGACCAGTTCCAGAGACCCTACTTTTTCATGTTCCAAAGCACATTCTACCAAATTTTCTTTCAAACCCCCAAACACGTAGCTGGGACTTGAGGTAGATCGCAGCTTATTTTCTTAATTTTTCGACAACCAGTTCGGAGACCCCATTTTTTTGGGCCTCAATCAGATCCCCCCACCCCCCCGGTACAGGTTTTATTATGTCGATTTCGCTGATAACGTTTGTCCCCCCTGGAGTTTTGGACCTCTTCAATTCAGTTGGAGAGGAAATGAGAATTTCAAAATGCCCTTGCCACACCGGATTATTTTGGGGACACATCCGGTCATATAACCAACCCACTCACCTGCCACTAAATAACAATTTCATTCATGATGGAATGCACATATTGTATTTCAGGCCTTGACATTCCTCAAATAACATAATTAACGAATCCTGCCCTCATTGAATTTTTCACCTCCCCCACAAATGGTACGGGGTCCTCGAGTCTAAGAAAGCCAAAGCCAAAATTGAAAAAAAAACAGACCAAAATTTGCAGGAAGATCTGTTACTGACCAACTTTTGTAGTACTGATTGGTTTGCAGGCTCATTGAAAATCCTTGGTGGACAGGTGGGAAAGCTTTTCCTTTTATTACGGTTTATTTGGTGGTGAGGGTTGGTGGCTGACAGGAAGGGAATGTCTATGGAAATGCAATTTAGCTTTATAAACATAGCTCAGGGTTTTAATAACTCCCTGACCATTCTGACCATATATATCAGCTCAACAGAGGATGTAGTTTTACTTCTAATTTCTGGAATTTGAAAAATTTGGGGAAATGCAAATTTAAGAAAATAATTTTCTTCCAAGTTGTAATAAAGTTGAGACAAAGCAGTTAATGAGTACTGTAAATAAGTTTCGGTTTACTAATCTCCCTGGCCTGGCCTACACAAGCCCTGCCTATCCTCAATGTCATCTATATTTTACTGTTTATCCCTAGATAACCACGTCCCTTAAGCATAATTTGGTGCCAAAATTAGGTTTTTTTTAACCTATATATTAGTTGTCTTGTAGCGTTTTGCTGCCCCTGTTTGATGCATCCTGAAACAGTGGTTGACAGGACAAAGTCATATTCCATGGGGTTATGGATTGATTGTTGATGGGTGGGGTGTAGTCCGGTATTGATGAATACAGGATCCAAGGGGTTAGGTGATGGTTGTTTGGAGCCGTTTTTGATGGAATATGGCATCAGCAGGGATTCAAATTTGTTGCCATTAGTAGGCCACAATGCCATTTAATTTTGAGCCTTTTAACTGTATTTGGTTGGTGTTTTTTTCTTTTTATTTTAATGGAGAGATTTGCATGTTAAGACAAAATCAGATGATAGAATGTTTCAATTGTATAAGCTATCCAATTATCCAAAATCAATTTTTGTTTTTATAAACTAATAATTGGACAATCATGTATGATTTGCAACTGTCTTGACTTGCCATTTAGCCGATTTGAGCCATTTCTGGGAAGCCCCGTTTCAAATGTTTTTTTAAATAAAAATAAAAAGTGCATTTACCTTTAGGTTTTTGATAACTACTGGGAACAAACTTGATTTTTTTTTGTTTGGCCTTAACAATGAACAATTTCACTGGCTATAGGCCTATACCCCAACCATCCCCTTTCGAAAAGACTACTACTGACAGATCACCGCAAAAAGGTGGTAGCTTATTTTTTTCCTTGTACTATAGGCCCAATTTCCCCCCAAAACAAACGTGTCCCGCCGGATTTTTTAAAGTGGAAAAATGCAGTTAAGGGACTTAGGATAGGGGAATTGTCACTTAATGGTTTGTTTTCACCTCCATGCACAACTCAACGCCACACCATCCTGGAGTAAGCCCAGCATCCTTGAGCTCTCGTTTTTCTTGAGCTTTAAGTTTGCAAAAATAAATGGATGTGATCATTCTTTGCAATGGTTTAAAAATTGTGTAATATTTACTGTCCATTCATTAGCTTAGACACTCGGTTTTTAATTAATGTTATGAGGACGGTTATTCGTTCTGGGAGAAAATCGTTCAAGAAAGTGGTATTCACTATTACCCAACAAGATTTTTAGGTTCGTGCGATATTTTCTCACAACCCAATGCTATTCATTCTGGGATTTTTGCCATCAATCGCAAGATCGGAACCTCCGAATATTCGAATGGCACAACTTTTTCAAAGAAGGTTTCCATTTATAAGGATAGTGTTTAAAACGTTGCTCGCTCTTTGACAGTAGAAAACTGGATCGTAACCTCAACCATGCTTGGATGTTAAATAGCGTCTATTGTTATTTTCCCGGGATTTTGTCGAATGATAGTCAAATCATTACCCTGATGATCCACTTTTGTTTATTCACGGTGTGTTATAGATATGTGCATCAATGTTTTACAAACGCAGCTTAGCAAACCTATCTAAACTGACGTGATTGAGGTGCGAGGACCTCACATACACTCAGCACTATCAATGGGCTATTTAATACTGTCGGAGCGCTATTATTAAAAGCACAAGCCCTAAAGGTGCGCACGCATACTGCTGGACAGTGCTTTGTTTCTTGCCCGCGGTGATGTCACATGGCACAAAAAATATTCGCTTCAAACTTTCAAGAAATACAAATACAATACTTCTTTGTACTATGTCCTTTTTAAGAGAAGATGACAAAATAATGAGCAAGGTCACCGACCGACCAAGATCTTCTGGTCCGCCGATATTGATAGTGGGTATCGCTACATTGAATAATCGTCTTCCTACATTCGTATGTATAATACCAAGACGCACCTCACACGTCATTTGTTAAGGTAGCCGAGATGATGGACAGATCATTGAGGAAAAGGGTCAAATTTCAACAATAATTTGTAGGTAAATTCCATTCATATGTTGAAGTTAAGAACAAAATAGAAGCCTTTCAAATATTTTCTTGCCAAACAACCAGGTGTTTAGCCAGCCCGGTGGTTCCAAGGGGGCAAGTTGACGGTAGGTACATCAAAGGTCCCAATCTTCCATCCCTCCAGAAAGGGCTGATTTAACATGAGTATCAGCTTTTACTTCATGAGTTTCCCTCAATTTTTTTTTTCAGAGGGGGCACTCTGCCCCACCTGGCTAAGCTACTAAGTATCTTTTACCCTGACATAAACCCAAAACCAAAAAATCATGATCAGATTGTTCATGTTTTCTCCCACACATTAAAGCATATCAAGAAAAACATCTGATGGCAAATTTTGATTTAAAAATGATAAGTTAAAACATAATTGAAAATTTAAGTTTTGTTGAAATTTCTTTGTACCTTACAGCAAATATGTGGAGTTGTTTTTGTAAGACTTAAAGGGGCGTGTTCCGGAAGTAGTATCGATTTGGATATCAGATGAAAGGCCCTATTTTTCTCATTGTCGTCCTGAAATTTGAGCCCTCGAATCCATTTCATTCCCAAGATATAAACAAAAAACCGCCGTTTTAGTGGTTGACCACTTTATTTAGCACAGTATTGAATAGGGCTTTGCAACATGCATTATTGCGTCTACCATCAAAACCGCAAGTTTGTTTCCCACGGTACTTGATGGGGTGTATGTGCAAGTGCCAGGCTCTCATATCAAGTAGAGAACACAATACACATAATCGGAACAACCACCTTTAATGATTGTTTCATCATTAAAATCCTGAAAATACTCATGTTTTAAAGAAAAGATACGATGCTTTTTCTGTCAGTTTAATTTCACTTATTACTACTTATTACTCCCAATTTTAAAATATACTTGTACATGTAGGGCCAACTTTATTACACACCTTGAATTTCCTGTTTCTTGATATCAGGAGTCAGTTGCTTGAAATTTCCTTGAACTTCAGTTTACAAACATGTCTGCCTGTAACATTCATAACAAAATAATGCAAAAGCGCACAACGACGGTATACGTCTATTGCGGGCGACACTTTTCACACATGTTGCATTACCGATGCAGCAAGCTCCTTCCTGCATTAATCTTGTGGGCCCTGCAAGCAACAGTAGTTGATCAGAGGCACAAATTTTGCACTTTTTTTACAAATTTTGAAATTTAAGCATTTTTTTATAATTCAGAATAAGCATGAAAAAAAATTCATCAGTTTTTTTTTTGTCAGGGCCATTTTTTGTGTTGTGTGTGTGTGCGTGCCTGCGTTTCGTCTTGTAATGGGCGATAACATAATAAATAAGGTTGGTATTCTCAAAGGGAGTCTAACTTTATACCCAGGTTTAAACCAGGGTTAGTCCTACATAAATGGACCTTTTTTCCTTTCAAAATACTAAGAAAGTTTAAAATAACAGGTGAGAAAATTCCATATGGATGGGTGGTTCCGGACCATCCATTAGGAATTTTCTCATCTGTTATAGCACACCTTCAGAATATGTTATAAGGAAAAAAGGTCCACTCATGTTGGACTAACCCTGGTTTTAAACCTTGGTCTAAAGCTAGACTCCCTTTAAGAATACCAGCCTATGTCATTGCATACTCTTGTTACTGCAGTGGTCTGTAGAACAGATCATTATGAATTTTATGATATTAAAATATTGCATCCGATCGAAATAAAAATTATAATTATGCACTGCTAGGGGCAAACTTTCATATGGCCAGAAAAACATGGATTGTTCCGACTCATAAAAATCTTGCGTTAAAGACACTATCAGTGATTTGAAAAATATTTGAAATTTGCAGGAATAGCTTCAAAGTGAAGGATAAGTCTGTAGAATTCTCATAAGTTACCTTTTCCAGCTGTAGAATTGACAGAAAAGGAAGAAAACGGCAGTGTTCCAAGATACGGTTCTCCATTCAATTACGTGTTGTAGTAAGTGTCCGTTCGGACAGTAATGACTAAAATTTCCGATTTTGTCCTTATTAGGTTGCTTCTGGTCTTATCATTTGCAGGGTATGTTAGGATACCTGTACTTGTTACATACATGCAAAAATCTGATTTTTGATGATTTTTTCGATTCGCCGATTTAGCAAATCACTGATAGTGTCTTTAATGTGTTAAGGAACCTAATTTTATGAGTAATTTATTTTTCTTGAGCTTTAATTTTGCAAAAGAGAATGGATGTGAGTTCATTTCTTTGCATGGTTAAAATTGTGTAAAATATATTACTGTCCATTCAATTAGCTTAGACCCTCGGTTTTAATTAATATTAGAGAAGGTATTAGTGCTGGGAGAAAATCGTGAAAGAAAAGTTGGTATTCATCTAATTACCCAACAAGATTTTTAAGGTGCGTGCTGAAATATATTTCTTCACACCCAATTCTATTCAATTTCTGCGATTTTTGGCCATCAATCGGCAAGGAATCGGAACCAGCCGAATATTCGTAATGAGCATAAACTTTTTCAGGAATGTTCCATTTATAAGATAGGTGTGTAAAACGTTGCATCGCTCTTTGACAGTAGAAAACATTGATCGATAACAGCAACAATGCTTGTAATGTATAAATAGCGTCCATTACCCTGATCAACTTTTGTGTTATTCACGGTGTGTTTATAGATGATGTGACATCAATGTTTACAAACGCAGCTTAGCACCTAGTCTACTGACGTGATTGAGGTGCGAAGGACATCACATACAGCTACAGCACTATTCAATGGGTTATTTATACTGTCGGAGCGCGAATTTTAAAAGCACAAGCACTACAGGTGCTCAGGCATACCGCTGGACAGCGCTTTGTTTCTTACCTGGCGGTGATGTCACATGGCACAAAAATATGTCGCTTAAAACTTTCAAAGAAATACAAATACAATACATTCTTTGTATTATGTCCTTTTAAGAGAAGATGACACAATATGAACAGGTCACTGACCGACCAAGATCTTCTGGTCCGCCGATATTGATAGTGGGTATCGCTACATTGATAATCGCTTCCTACCTCGTATGTATAATACCAAAGACCACCTCACACGTCATTTGTTAATGGTACCAGACGATGGACAGATCATTTGAGGGGAAAAGGGTCAAATTTCAATAGATTTGTAGGTAAAATTCCATTCATATGTTTGAAATTTAAAAATCCTGTTGGGTAATGTCGTGAATACAAACTTTTCTTTCACGATTTTTTTCGTTACACCTCTACCTTCTCTAATATGAATTACAAACCGAGGGTCTAAGCTAATTGAATGGACCGTAGTATAAAAGGTGGGTTCATGTTAATTTTAGCTTCAGAATTCATGAATTTCAGCCAGAAATATTTCTCACCCATAGCGTGTATTGTGAAATCGGGGTTCTCAATAGGCGGCCCGCGTGCCAAATCCGGCCTCGCCAACCATGATTATTGGCCCTCAACGGCTCTAAAATATAAAGGAAAACCTAAAATTCCGTGTGTATGGCCCTAAAGTAGGGAACTTTCAAAATTTTGCATTTTGGCCCTTCAGGCTAAAAAATAATGAGAAAGAACCATGGTGTAACTGTTTGAAACTGCAGATTTAAAGGAAACCGTAAAACTGGGTTCCAATAAAATAAAAAAAAAAAAAAAAACTGCTAAAAATATCCCACTATAGTGATTCATGTAAACTTTCCATCATCTGGGTTGGATAGTTCAAAGTAGTAATTTAAATCGAACAACCAGAGAAATAAACTACTCGGAGCAAACGAAGTTGCGGGTGATACCATCCACCGTCAGCGGGTTGTGATGTTGGGGAAACCTTCACAACCACTAAGAAAAGACTCCAACAAGCTTTGCGTCGGGGACAGTCGAATCAGCAGTTATGCCCACCATCGTATACGCTAGCGGTCTGATTTTGACTTCGAAGCAAGTACAAATTTTCTGGACCAGGAAGGAAAGCCGCTGGGTTTTCGAACGTGGACAAGGAGGCCATCTTAATTGCCACGCTTGGGACAGAACTTTAAAAAGACTTCTCGCAGCATGACGTCATCTACATCTCGTGACGTCATCTCTAAGTAAAGCTTTGAGATCAGATTCCACAAACATCACAACCCAGCTTGAAGGGTGATGGTATCACCGCAAACGTCGGTTGCTCCGAGTAAATTTATTCTCTGGTGTTTGATTTTAAATTACTACTTGATACAACCCACTATAGTGTATACTCTTCATCATATCCCTTACCAGATAAGCATGCTTTAAGCGTGAGGTCTGTAAAATGGCGCAGACAATCGTGGGAAAGAACGGGGTTATTGCATATTAGGCATTAGGGCATGTGCTGTGCAAATTTGTTTTACTTTCTAAAAAAATTTCTTAGACACGGTCTCTTTCTACAGGAAATATTATAAAATGGCTTAAAATATGCACAAGCCCCAGAACATTTGAAAATTGCGAATTTTGAGCAAAACCTTAGAAATGGGTACCTCTTTCTACCAAAATGACCCGTGCATGTAGAAAAACTGGCTTCTTTTAAAATGTGCACAAGCCCCAGAACATCTTTAGAAATGGGTATCTTTTGAAGCAACAAGCCCTTATGAGTACCTTTTTCTACCAAAATGACCCTGCATGTAGAAATGGGTAAGCCTTGGTTTTGACACCCCTGATCTGACCAAATCTAATCCCAATTCCTTGGACATATGATCAACGGCTAAGTCCTGCCTCAATTTGACATCTCGGCAACATAAGGTTAAAGGAAGCTGACAAAAATAAGTCAGATGCATATAGCAGGATATTTGTTATTATTTGATTTGCAGTTCTTGCAGGTTTGTGTAATTCCGTTTTCAAACAGACACAGTAAAATGCTACAAATGAGAATTATTGTTCCATGAATGAACGGCATTGTGTGTTTGTTGAAGGGGGTAAATATAATGGATCACACAGACCAGTAGTTTAAGAGGTCAATTTGATTTGAGGATTAAATTATTCAGTTCAGCGAGATGTGACCAACAGAGGATAATTATGGTAAAGGTGTATTTGTTTTTAAATTAACCGCTTCTTGTCAAAATAAATTCAGTTGTTTCCTGAATATTAACAATTTATTGGTCAATCCTGGTATGGTTTTTCCTCTCATATGTAAGTAGTAGTGGGGAAGAAAACAGCCAACTAAACCTAATAACCCGGGAGCTAGCACACATTTGTAACACATCTCAAGTACAAAAGGTTTGAGTGATTAAATATGTTGACAGACTGACAGGGACCCCTGAAACATGATTCTTAAGTGCCGCAAATGGTGCCTAAAGGAGAGGGGGGCCAAACAAAGTTTGTACAGGGGTCAAATTTTTAAATTGATCCAATCATGTTGAAAAGCACACCATGTTATGCGTCTAACCATAAGGATTCAGAAAAGGTATAGTTTGTAATATGTGCAGCCTAAAGTTTCAGAGTTATGGGATAAAAACAGCAAAAATCAATAATAAGGGTCAATTTCAGTTGTACAGGGGTCAAATTTTAAAATTGCTCCGATTTGGATAAAAAATGGTGCAAATTATTGGTGGAGTTCATAGGGTTAAAATAAGGAATAGTTTTAACTGTCTTAAATGCTTAGTTTCCGATGTAGGGGGCACAGAAGGTCAACGTCCATTGCATTCAATGGGGCTTGATCTTGGCACCCCCCTACTTTCTTAAGCAAGCATTTGAGACACTCAAAACCATTCCTTATTTTAATCCTATGAGCTCCACCAATAATTTGCACCATTTTTTATCCAAATCGGAGTAATTTTGAAATTTGACCCCTGTACAACTGAAATTGACCCTTTTTATTGATTTTTGCTGTTTTTAGCTTCTAACTCTGAAACTTTAGGCTGTACATATTACAAACTATACCTTTTCTGAATCCTTATGGTTTGACACATAATATAGGATACTTTTCAACATGATTGGATCAATTAAAAAAATTGACCCCTGTACAATCTTTGTCTTGGCCCCCTCTCTTAAGGCACCACTTGCGGCACTTAAGAATCACGTTTCAGGGGTTCCTGGCAGGCTGTCTACATATTTAATCACTCAAACCTTTTGTACTTGAGATGTGTTACAAATGTGTGCTAGCTCCAGGGCTATAATGTTTGGTAAAATGGCACACATATTTATTAGTTTTTAACTGGATCCTTAATTTCTTTTTGTATTCATTGAAGATTTTTGTAATACTCCACAGACTTCAAATATGCAAAAGTCATAGCATAATCCTCTATAAAATAAAGCCTTAATATAATTTTTTTTCAGTAAAACAAAAATAATTTCTAAATATTGTGGAATAGGCATATTTCTTTAAAATGAGGACTTAAAAAAATCTTATAGCATATTTTGAAGAACTACATGTATGCCTATATCAAACTATGTAGTGTGCTTGTCATCAGAATGTAACTTTGCCTCCACAAAGCAGACAAAATATGGATGCAGGTTTGGATGGCTTAGATATTTCTTGTAAATTCATGTTATGGCCCTCTCATGACCAGGTGACGCATTTAATTTTGACATTTTGACTGAATTCTATTCACAGTTAATGTTTTTACACCCAAATGACCCTTTACTGACCACTAATCAAATTTCTGGGCACAACTTCTTAGGCACTGGTCATTGTGTAACTTGCATCATAGCATCTAATTTGTGGGACAATTAGTTGCATTTTGTGGGTTTAGAAAATGACCCCTATTGCCCCCTAGGTGATCCCAAATACAAAACTGTGAACACCATATATGTGCCCCTGCTGGGCAAGAATGTCAAATTGGAGCCAAATCCAAGCAAGGGACCGTCTCAAAGAGGACATCTTTCAGAGTGTTGCCAGAAGAAAGAAACTGTAGAGAACCTTGCGGCTAGGTAAAAATGTTGTGTCAAATTTGATACAAACTGCAACAAAATCTCCACATGCGGTTTCTGAGTGAACGCTGTTCCCTAGACAGAAAACTTTTGCACCATCACTTAGGAAAATTGAGCAAAACCATGGTAGTCACCTTTTTCATCCATCTAAATAATGAAGAAACAAGTCTGCCTGTTCTGCATAATTGATCACAAGTGCAGTGTAGCAGAGCTGGTGATTGAGACGTGTGTGATGTAACATGGCACAAACCGACATCATGAGAACTATGCTTGTGCATGTATGTGTACGGATCTTGTAACAACCGATTCCATAATACAGGGTTTCTCAATTGGTGGCCTGCAGGCCGGATATGGCTTGCTGTGGGCCCACGAGCACGCCTAAAGCAGGCCTCTGGACCCCACAGCGCAAGAATGCTCTGCTCAATGTGATCTATTGTCCATCTCATGTGGATAGGGCCCTCCACTTGTCAACAAACTTTCAATGTGGACCTTAATTGAGTAAACCTAATTGAGAACCCCTGCCATAATGCATTGCAATGTACTTACACTTTACAAATATCAGTATTTGGGGTTAAAACGTGCTTAACATTTCTAAGAATTATTACAAGACTTTCAAGAGTACAAAATTCCTTTGGGTTTTTGGATTCAGAACCCTCCCTAAAATTTGTATTATGCAAAGTTTTCCTGTACTACTTTTTTTTCAGAATTTTCAAATTTTTCTCCAATCATCTTCTTCTCGTGTCCAACCTGTAGTTCTCAAATATGATCCAGCCCAGAGATGGGTACAACCAACACACGTCTGGCTGCTTCACTGATTCCGCAAGGTCCTTTTAAAAAAGACAAGCCCTTTTTTGGTGATTTTCATAAAAAAAACTCTTAAGGTGCGCGTTCCGATCGTCTTTGGGACCCCCTGAAGTAGTATCATTTTGATATCGGATGAAATGCCGTATTTTTCTCATTGTTGTCCTGAAATTTGACCTCAAATCCATTCAGTCCCAAGTATAACAAAAAAAAAAACTGCCGTTTTAGGGGTTAACAATCAATCATTACACGTATTGTATAGGGTTTTTCAACATGCATTATTGTATTGCGTCTACCATCAAAACCGCAATTTGTTTCCCACGGTAACTTGGTGGTATATGTGCAAGTGCCAGCTCTCATATCAAATAGGCACACAATACACATAAATCGGAACAAGCAACCTTAAATCCTTGAAATCCAGGCCCATGACATCCTGATACAGCAAGTTGTTCCCTGTCACGCATTTGGGCACTGTTGTGTCAGTTTTTGCAACTGCTTGGTTAATTGACATGTTTTCAGAGTAGAGTATTGAGTAATCCTGTGTGCCATTTTGGTTCATTTTGATGGGCGATTTTAACGTGCAACAAGAGGTTTTTGGAGGCACCCATAATTGTATCAAATAGTGATTTTCATATAGATTGACAATCAAAATTTTCTTAACCTTGATTGGGCTACAGAAATGTCTAAAGAGGGAAAAGGTGATTTTGATTTGCTCATATTGCAATATAAAACCTAGGCTGAATTTCGTATTTGCTCTATAACGAAATTAAATTCACAATTTTTTGTACCAAAGAAAACATTCTCAGCTTAATCCTTTTAGATGGGAATTTTTGATGGAAAGCTTTACAATCAGAGGCAAAAATCGTACTTGATTCTTTTAGTGACACAACCTGATATTTGAAATCTCTCGTTTGCAGGCAAACCTTTAAGATATGACCTGGTGAAAAATTATAAGTTTCTTTGTTTCCAGTTTATTTCCACCTGACTATTGATAAGTCAGGCATGCTTTGTTTCCAATACGCAAATTTAATAAACGTCTGTGTTGTTATACACCATGTATATTTCTCCATAAATCACGGTCATTGCTTTTTAGATACATTTTACACGAGAGTTCGATTGCGTGTAATTATAAGAAGCAAAAATCGCAATAAAATTTTTCTGACAATATTGGAAAAAGATTACGGCTTTCAACTGACAACCAGTGTGATGCAGCCATTGAACGTGCTGAAACCTGGCATATATAACAACTACTATGTTGTGACATGTTGCAAGCGGTGTAGACACCGTACGTAGGCACACACTAGAGGCCGCATGTCGCACATAATTGACGATAATGATGTAGCGATGATGTGTTTTAACACCTCTGGCATAATGGGTTTTGTGAGAAATCTACTTGCATAAAATGCAGGTGTGCAATGCCTTTGTGTTTTGCATGCATTGAGGCTTCTTGATATTTTGGCCATAATCCATGCTCCAGGACCATATGGTTTTTGGAGTGTAAATTTCACTGGAGAATACATTATCTTCTGGAAAAATAATTAAGTCATATATGCTCCAGGAACATATTTGATTATGGCTCCTGGAGCATAAATAACGGGAGAAATAGTTAGCCAAATATGCTCAGGAGCATATTTGAATTGCCGTCTAAGAGCAGATTGAATTCACAATGCCTCCAGGAGGCCTTAGCAAATATGGCCCTGGAGGCGTGGAGAAAAATTTTAAACAAAATCTGGCCTCCAGGAGCATATTTGCCATATGCTCCCGGAACAGGTGCATTCAATTTTACTTAGAATATATCTCCAGATTATGTATGCTCCAGCCACCAGATGTCGCCTTAGACGCATACATTAGGGCTACATTTTTGGAAAAGCTAATTAAAAAAAAAATATATGCTCATAACAAAAAAAAATCAAATCAAACAACCTGACTAAAGCATGGATTCAAGAATTGATTGGAAGATGGCTGGGATTTGAGAGTCCATTCCATTTTTTCACAGGGATCAGTGGCGGTGCCGGGGGGGGGGGGGGGGGGCATAGGGGGAAATTCCCCCCTAATTTTTTGTCCCCAGTTCCCCAACCCTCAGTCAGAAGAAAAATGATGGATTTTTGCAAAAAAAAAACTCTCAGCAATTTGGGGCCAAATTGAATAAAATCTAAAATTTGAATTGTTACCCCCCCCCAATTCTCTTCCCCCCCAAAAAAAGAAGTCCACGTCTGCCACTGATGTACTATTTTTATTTCACCTTTGGGCCCTTGCAAGTCACTATACAGGCAAATGCTGAGAAAGTGTTTTCATTTTTATTTAAAAATTTCAAAAAATTTGGATCATCATGAAAAATACATTAAAATTAGTCAAACAAGCCCAACCGTTAGGTCAGAGTGGTTTTGGGATGGCTTCCCAAATCAGTGTGTGTGAGTGCAACAGGTCGTAAGTGCAATATAACTGTGTACCTGCCATGCATTATAAGCTCTCTTTCACCTTTTCTTTTCAGTGGGCTCTTGAAATGGTTTCTTCAAGGCCAACTCTTTCGTCGCCTGAAAAACCATTTCAAGAGCCATTTCAAGAACCATTTCAAGAGGAACTCCTTTGCCTGAAGACATTTCCAGATCCACTGAGTAAAGACAGACTTGGCATAATGGGAATGTTTTTGATGGGAATTTCTGATAAGTGGCAGCTATTGCACTTCAACCTTCTGCACTCACATGAAAAAATGATCTGTAATCATTTGGGAAGCCATCTCAAAACTGCTACTTTGTTATACCCGGCGGCCGCCAAGAACTTTAGTTGAAGGGTTTAATGAATAGACAAATTCATATAATGGTGATGTTCTGTATTTGTCATTCCAGCTAAGTAGATAACAGTTATAATTCATACGTTACGGTTTTATGACGCTCATCTAATGGTTTGTTCCCTTACAAAATGCCAATTGTCGATCAAGGAGTATTTTCTATTTAGAGTGTGTTGTTCATTTATTTTGTTTAATATCATAACATTTGTTTCAAATATATTTGGGCCAAAATACTGTACATATTAACTGAGCACGTCTATCTAAGGTTGCACATATACTTTGTTTTTAATAAAATAAAATTAAGTTTGTTAAAAAAAAGAGTGTCCCTATTCACATACTTTTCCTATAACGAACACAAAATTAGTATCGAGGGGCCCCAATATTTTGGCTTTTTTTAAAATGGCAATTTTTTAAATTAAAAAATGTCATTTTAAGGGAATAAGTAAAGCTTTAAAAATTAGGGGAGGTATTAATATCTACCAACAAATATACACAATCAGCTAAAGAATCTTCCGATTTTTTGTTCTGAAAGGTGTGCCCCGTTTTTAATGTGAAAATATATAGTTTTATATAGTTATCTCATTCTCCAAATTGAAATTGGGAAAATTAATCATCAATATAGTACAGGAAATATGTTCTCAAATGAAATTGGTAAAACATAGTACAACATATCCAGCCTCGCACAAGACAACCAGGGCTATTTATATTGCAATCTGTTTATGCCTGTGTATATTCCCCCTGGATTAAGCAGTTAAGGAGGCCACCGGGTCAAGTTCTTATAATTTCTGGTGAAATTAAAAATCCGGAACATGCTGCTTATCTTGACCAGCCTTGTGTATCATTCTTATCCATGCACATTTTAATTATATGTTAATGTGGCAAGCAGAATATCAATATGGTTTCTACATTCGAGTAGATGAACTCAAGATAATTTGGACCCAGCATATACCCTATATTCTATCGGTTTTAATTACTGATTTAGTTTGAAATCAACATTTGAGTAGATGGAATCAAGATAATTTGCTTGCCAGCATAAGTATTGTACCCAGTTTTAATTACTGATTAGTTCGAACATTAATCAAACCGTTTTGGTAGTTATTGGCTTAACCAATTTATCACCATTTAGATTATTGACCCTTTAAATATCAATCGACATTCAGTATTGATATGTGGGCTTTTAACCAATCAATTGTAAAGTGATTACAATAAAGATCATTTATAACAACTATTGTGAGGTATTGATCTACCCGAAGTTTTGATATTTACATTTTAACTGGCACTTACATTTGCTAAATTAATGTCTATTGTCGGACCAATTTTTAAAAAACTGTTTTTAATTGCCCCAATTTAAAAAAAAAATCAAGACAAATTGAAATGCCTATTCATGATGGTATACTAATTTCTACTTAATCTCTGTTCAGTATCAAAAAGCCACTCCATAAATTGGTTTTTTTTTTTTTTACTAGAATATTTATTTATTTAAAAAATCAAAATGAAACCACAGCATGTGATAAAACAATTTCCATGGCACCTTGCCCCATTTACAGTATTGTGGTAATTGACTTATTTTGCTTGTGTATGCGGGTGTGATAGAAATGTGCATAAACCTACATCAAAATTGGAATATGGCGCTTGTAACCATGTTTATGTCAGAGATTAATTTTTCCTAAAAGGCTCTAAGTGTAGGAAGGATAAAGATGTTCGTCATCATTGCCCAGATCTCTATCACATATCATGATGTTAAAGGTGCAACGAGAAGATTCCAATAACAGGTGGGGTGGTGGGGGGGGGGTTTTCCCCCCCCCCCCCCCCCCACCCCTGGGGGGGGGAAAAAATGTGAAAATTCTGATTTTGGCACTGGTGTAAGCTTTATAACAAAACCATCTGTAAGGGATAAGCTAAGAACTGTTTCTTTGTACCTTAATTGTGAAAATTCAGTCGTATGTTTTCTATTGAAATATAAGCTATCGCAATAAACCTTTTTGTTTTCATTTTAGTTATTTTCTGTAGCCAAATAAAAAGGTATGGATCTATTGACATGTCTATTCTATATGACATCACTACATATCACAGAAAATATGGATACTTGAAATCTCTCGTTGCATTGCAACCGTTAATCACATTGCCATATCATCACTGTAATATTTTTCAACATTTTTTGGTATGATTACTCAAAGGTTTAGATTATTAGTGATGAAAATTTGATGCCTAAAATGTTGTTTCAAACCGATAACAGAAGAACATTAAGTATTATTGTAATACAGCTGTGATCTTCATGTAAGCTTTTCCATGTTACAAAAATGCATATTTCCACTTTATATTTTATAGCCAAATTAAAGGTAACCACAATAAATATGAATGTAGATTTATTTAATACACTTTAATTCATGAAACACAATGTTAGCACACTCATAAGACATGTAGCAAATATATTGCAATAGATTTGGGAAGATATTTGTTAAGGAAAATGATATCAACCAACATGACGATGAACTTCAGCAGGTTTGCTAACTGAAACTCACAATGTTGAGTGGTCATGATCAAGAAACACATGTTGAAACGCTTAACTCCTTGAATGTATTCATGTGGGTGCCATCGTCCAATTGATTTTAAACACTCCCCAGATGATACCGCCCAGAGTGAGCTTTGCCTGGATTAGCAGTCAATCATTTTAGGCATTGATACTCCAAATCTCGATCTGTTACTAAACCTTTTTATTGGCCTGGCACGGAATAGACAATTTGCAAGGAAATTTAAAAGCTTTTAAAGGTGTATCATCATGTAATTGTAACCAAATTTATACTGCTTCGATTTGGAATAGAGGTGCTGCTGTGCTTGTGAATTCAACATAAATGTCAATGTACATCTTCACAGATCATGTTCTGAGGAGTCCACGTGTTGAAAATATTGGATCCGAAACACGATAATCATAAAATCGGATGATTTACACCAAAAAATTTATTGGTCTCGCTAAGATTTTTAAAATATTGGGCTCAACTGCATCTCGGCCAATATTTTTGCAACTCATAGCTCAACCAATAAATACTGGCTCAATCGATTCAATTTTATATTTCTATACTCAAAGTAGGAATTTGACAATTTTTTCCATCAAAAGTACTAAATTTATTATTTTTCTATTCTTTGTGCTAAATTTGATTTAAATTCTTTTTAGAATTGGAAAAATTTATTAAATTTGTCCCGTGTCTGTATCAAATATGAATTTTAAAATGGTAATTGTTATAACTGAGTGAGAAATTGTGGGCCATATTGGTGGTCAGAGATGAGTTGGGGCAATTTTTTTTAAAAATCTTCTACCCATTAATGACCTTACCCTGGATTGACTTGAGACTCTGTGCATGGTGCGTACACATACTGTTATATGCAACAGGGCTCTGTTTATGCAACTTCTGTAATAAATTCAGCAGGAACTAGCATTTATTAGAGTTGAATTGTGGTAAAAATATTTAGTATTTTTGGTGAGGAAATAGTGTTTTAGGGAAACTGAATTTTTACTGTGAATTTTTGTTTGTGAAATATGGAGTGCTGTAACTGCTGTTGTTTGTGAAAAGTTGAGTATTTTGTTGTTTTTTTTTAAAAAAATGCCACTTGGTGGACAGGTATGTCATAACCTCAATCTAGCTTTTATGCCTGTGTAAAAAAAGCTGTCAATTTCATTTTTTTTAAATGACAGGCAAAAATATTCTAATCAGCTAGTGCATTTTTTAGAACTTGAAAGCTCTCTATGTATGAATGGATTTAATTTATTACAGATAGAGCAGGCTTGAAAAAATGTTATGCATTAATAGATTTGAGAATGAATCAAATGGGTCTGACAATTTGTTTGCAAATCACTGAAAAGCCGAGAGGTACTTTTTTAAAAATCAAACTTGAGCAATGGATAGTATTTTTTGTATAACATAGTATATCTAATATTTTTGTTGAGCTAAAATATTTTAAACATTTTTTTGAAAAAAGCTAAAGAAATATTAAAAAAAAAAGAATTATACATTTAGGGTTGTTGAACCCATCATAACAACACAACAGGAAATTTGCAAGTAAAAAGTAACAGCAAAAATACAGATGCCATATTCACTAACATCATCGTATCGATTCATACTCTGCGAGTAACGTCATCAGTCCAAGCTGTCGATTAGCAGGTATGGCCTTTAGTAATGCACAATAAGTAGACAGCTTGTACGTTCTATATATATGCGAGGTCAAATGCGGCATTGAAAATGCCAGATTTCTCCCAGGTTGAGTGTGGTCTATTAACAATGCTAGTCTAGAGTTGTTTGTAATATCAATTTGCCATAAAAAGATTTTTTATTCAACTCAATTTGCTATAATTTCTTGCAGGTAAATGGTTGAATATACTAATAAATGAAACAGGAAATTTAAATTTTCTGGGCAGTTTTTTTTTAACATGACAAAATTATTTTCAACATATTGTACTTCAAATTATATAAGTTTGTACTGCAGGACATTGATATAAAATTGGATCGTTTAAGCCCAACTTAATTGGTCGAGCTATGAGTTGCAAAAATATGCGTTGAGCCCAATATTTTAAAACTCAAAGTGAGACCAATTAATATTGGGCGTAAATCATCCAATTTTATCATTATCATGTTTTGGATCCGATATTTTCCAACATGTGGACTCCCAAAAAAATAATGTGTAAACATGTACATGTTTCTGCATCACTTATTTTATAATGTTACACATTTGTTTTAAAAACTGACATTCAAAATGGAATCAACATGACCTTATTTAGCTGTAAGCACACCTTAATAAGGTTATTGTTGCTGGACAATTTGAATAAGTTAAGACAGTAATGGAACATGAAATTTAGTTATTTATGCATGGGTAACTAAAGTGAAATGGCATTGAGAATACTGCATTGCATGCCAAATTATATTATGGCAAAATTAGAGGGGAGTTGTTATTGAAAACTATGCTCTAAGGTAGGACAACATGCCATAATATTGATATTAAATGTGCATTTCATATTCCGTAGTTTTCATGTAGCTCTATCCAGACCCATAAAGATAAACAATATGTTTATTCTGTTTTGTATGAAAGACTACTAACATCGTTATTTTTAAAAATGAAGTTTAATAAAATGTTGTTATTAAATTTAAAAATACTATAATCAAACAAAATAGTACTAGTACAGTAAAATGAACATGGCCCTTTTAACAATATTGGCATGAAATAAAAAATCGCAAGATGTTACAATCAGAGGGTGGATTGAGTCAATCCCACAATGCATCAGTTTTTGGGAAATTTCACCTCAACATGGTCATGTGATCAGCAAAATCCTATTCTTACCACATAACAAGCCTGTCTTAATGCTCATTTTGCCCCAAGCATATACTTAGGAATTTTTAGCATGATTATGACATGTCTGTGGTTCTAAACTTTTGGAACACTTTTTATCCCTAAGTTACTGACATAAGTTTTTGTACAGTACAGTATAGGCCACATTGCCAGGCATTGTGGATTGATTCAAACCCCTCTTGTTATCAATTGAATGCGCCATAAGGAAGTCTAAGAAATTAACCATTGCTGTTTTAGTACATTATGTCTTATAGTATTGCAAAATTGTCATGAGGTTTTAATTAAATCACATACGGTTTTATAATGGAGCACATTAAGCTATTAAAAGGTTACAACATCAGTTTCTCTTTTAATCAGAAAAAATGGCCCAAGCACCAAAAATATGAAAATTAAAAATCAAAATGAAAAATTAAATCAAATAAAATAAATAAAATTTAAAAAGGGAGCCTCAAAAATGTATTGGAAAAAAATATAGCCACCATTGTTGCTTAATGATTGTATCTTTCAGACATTTATTTGTTATGTGGTTTTATCCGTGTTTACTATAATTGTGATTAATGATGATGAATTTCATCTGTAATGCTCTTCAAGCATAACATCTCAAGCTCTGCCATTGTTAGTCGTTTTGGATATATATGTAATTACTTAAATTTGTCTTTTGAGTTGCACGCCAGTGTAGTAATGAACCACAAGCATGTGATATAATAAGTACTCCTTTAAATAAAAAGTCCCCTCATATGTGTTGTACATAATAAACCCACAATTAAAATATACAGTAAACCGCCATTGCAATGGTGGCCTAATATTTTCAAACAGTTTCCTACATAACTTGAATATTCAACTATAGTAGGTTTTTATTCCTGTCATTCATAAAGTTTTTGGGCGTGTCGACGATTCATTTGTTCTAAAGTTTATCTTTCCCAATCTACAATAAAATTCGATGTCATCAGATACCTAAATAAGATTAGGCCATAATTAAAAAATGGTCCTTTGCTCACGAAGAAAAATCTCTACAAGGCAATGCACTGAATAAAATGCAAAATACCAAACTTTGAAGAACACATTCCTTAGCATCATCACATAATAAAATGATACGAAAATAATTATCACTCACCAAAGTTTCTTTTACGTCACTAAGGAATATTAGAAAATCTGATACGTTGCATTTATCGTCCTTGTTCCAGAATAATATTGACAGCTTGTCAATCTTTAGTATTTTTGGTAACCTCATAACAAACTAAAATATTGACGTGGCCGAATCCTCCTCTTCACCTTTCACCCGCCCCTCGAGTTACGTGACACTTTAATCCGTCTTTGATTGACACCCCAAACAAAGGAATAATAGCGCGTCTCAACTTTACGACATTGATTCAATTGATCTAGTATGAAGCCTTTACATCTTTCATACAAAAAGCGTTCATGTAAATTGGGTTTAACGCATCTTATTCTGTTGAACAAAGTTGTACATTTCCAGCGGTTCTTTTCGTCTTTTTTTATGTTTTGATCTCAACACATCCCCGCCAAATGAGTTCGACCATCGCAATATGCGTTTACTGACAGTAATAAATCAGACTATAATTTAATGCTGCCAAGCTTTGGGATATCGAAAGCTAAATAATGTTTCAATGTCTTATACCGATCGAACACTGTGTGGTCCTGGTGTGGTAGACAACAACGGAAGACCTTTTTTCATACTGTCTAAAGGAAAAACTTTTCGGCCTAATAGTTACGTTGATAAGGAAAAAATATGACTTATTTGTTCTTAAAACCAAAATTTGTGATGATTGAAAGTGGCTGTATGATGACATTTGGTCCCCCTACTTTATAAGTTAGCTAATGTGTTTTAAATTGTATTTTTAGGTACCCAGCAATCTATTCAAGTTAATCAGTATGAGCCTTTACATATTCGATACCAAAAGTTCATGTAAAATGGGTTAAAGCATCTTATTCGGTTGAACAAAGTTGACATTTCAGCTGTTATTACGTGCTTTTTATTTTTTATCTCAACACATCCCCTCCAAATGAGTTCGTACCATCGACAATATGCGTTTACGGACAGAATAAAAATCAGACGATAGTTAAATTCTGCCATAGGTTTGGAGCGAAAGGCTAAAATATGTTCAAATGTCTTATACAGATAAACATGTGTGGTCCTGGTGTGGTAGACAACAATTGAAGACCTTTTGTTCATACTTGTCTAAATGAAACATTGCGCCTAATATTTTAACTTGTATAATGAAAAATAGAGCTTAAGTTTGTTTCTTAACCAAAATTGTGGATAGTTTGAAGGGGGGAGGAGGATGACAATTGGTCACCTACTTTATAAGTTAGCTATATGTGTTTTAAATTGTCAGATTTTATGGTACCCTTTTAAACAGCAGAACACAGATTGGGTATGGGTGATGATGTATATATAAAACAGGGGTTTTTTTATGCATGATATATACCAGCCAGTATATCAAAATATCCATTATTTGAATGGTGCTGTAACCTACGTGGGCATACCGTAATAGAATTAAATAACTGGTGCCATAACATGTATGTCATCATAAAAAGCCAAAGCTTCTTAATGATATTATTGAGCGATAATTAAATCTAATATGCACTATGGTTATAGGCGCCTCAGTTGATTCCCAGTACGTCACCAGACACTTTTTTGGGGGGGGGGGTAAATGGGGGTAGTTGAATGTTTTTGGGGGACAAAAGTGAAATTTCGGGGGCAAAAAACCCAAATTTGCAGATTTTTGGTCAAAATTTGGTTGAATTTAGCCGCCAAATCACTGAGTCTTTCTTGCCAAAATCTTCATTTTCTTCTGGCCATAAAGGGGAAAACTGGGGGGAAGGAAAAACAATGGGGGACCCCCTCCCTTTTGGGTAGTTGTCAAGTACAATGTAAAGTTTAATCTTGAAGTCGTTTAGCAGTTAATTTTATATATCAATTTTCTTTTGATTTATTGATAACCAATTCTGGTAGATATTTGAATCGGCTTACTTAAACCGTTCTGGATATGAGCCTAGAAGTATTAAGATTGGTACTGTTTGATCACATTTTCCCCATAGGCCAAAAAAAAATTGTTTGATTGTCCTCATCCGACCTACCTAATTTTTGCAATCAGTCAAGGTTTTTTTTTACTTTTCTGTTCAAAAGAATACCGCACCCATTTTGGAAAATTCCAAAAAATTTTTTTTTTTTTTTTTTTAATTTCACAATTTTGAACTTTCTGAAATGTAAAAGAAGATGATGTTAAACATTTCTTAGCATTTCGTTGGGTTTCATAATGTAAAGGGATGCATTTTTGAGTAAGACAACTTGACTTTTTAGTGTTTTGATTAACTTATTAATAAAACCACCATGTTTTCAAACATTTAGCTATGTGACATTAAAAAAAAGAAAAAATAAAAAAAAGAAGTTTTTTCCCGACCGACCGACCAACTCTGACAAGTCATCTATGACAATCAACAATTTTTTTTTTTGGCCTAAACAAAATTATCATGTATTTTATTAAGACTGACATGACAGAGTAATGCAAGCAGCAGGACCTCTCGTTCACATACATTCAAGTTGATGCGAGACTTGCATGTACTTTGAAAGAAATAATATATATAAGATAAGACCTTTGTCTACTTTCGGTACATCTACATGTCGAATACTAGAAGCAAAATTTCTTGAAATTTTTCACCAGGGGTTGGCACTGTGGACGTTGCGGAGTTGGTCACCTGTCACTCAATGTGCGTGTGGCAGTTTATTTCCAACGGCTGACTTTCATTCAACAAATGTCACTTCCAGGTCAAAGCCAATTCCAGCATCTTGCGACATATTCTCGAAAACGAAGAAGAACCATTGCTCTGTCAGTTTGGGTGTATTTATATATATCCTTGAAATTGACCACTTTTGTGAAGTAAACTTTAAAAAAATTGGGTGTTAATAGATATATGATCAGGATAATGTTGAGGTATGAAATTGTAACAAACTCAGTCGTGTCCATGGACCTTTAAATGTAACATTATTTGCAACAAAAAAAATGTCAAATTTAAGAAAAAATATGACCTTTCACATCTGGGTCAATTTATAATATTTTGAATTTTTTCGGGTAGTTCACTGATAGTGCTTTTACTGTGATTTGACAGTTATCACTTTTGACAAGGTGGGGCTCAAGCTTGGGGGTTCAAGGAAAAATATTTGGGGTAATTTTTCCCCTATGCCCAGTAATGTGCCACTGACCACACTACGACTACACATACTGAATATTGATTAATCTTTTCTTGGAGATAGCCAGCGCACACAAGTGTTGAGAAAAAAAAAATCCATGTGCACCTGGCCGGAATCGAACTGGCGACCTCTGTATTACTAGCACGGCACTCTAATCAACTGAGCTATCAAGTCTGGGTTGATAGAGGAGTGATAGATATAATCTATAGGCGTTAGGTCCTAAAGGTGTCCATCGCTTTGGACAATATGTTGGTAATATGCCTTCAAGCAAAGTAGGAAATATAGTACTAACATTTTCTAGACTAAAACCCTGGTGGGGGTTCTCAAGGTTAGTTTGAGTATTATAGATGTGCCTCCGAGAGTGGAAGTAGGACCCAACTCTATACCAACTTTTGCCAAAAAATGGACCTATAGCTATACCATAGTTGCAAATTTTGGGTCAGATTTAACCCAAAATTTGCCAGTTTTTCCTCAAAATTTTGACATTTTAAGCAAATTTGAAAATGTTGGCTTTTGGTTGTTTGAGAAAATTTGACTAATTTTCCAACAAATTTGAGAAAATTTTGAAAAAAAAAACCTGACCCATTGCTATACCAAAATTGACATGAAAAAAAGGGGTTGTTGATACACCAGAAGGCTGAAAATGAGATGTCCCCATGATCATTTGTGTCAAGTTACCCCCCCCCCCACCGTGCTAAGAAAGCGTTAAAAAAATGTTCATGCCTTTTGTGTTTCATGGTTTTGTGTTGTGGGAATAGGCTCTGTATCACATTGCATCATGAAATTGGTTAAAACGTCTGTGTTAATCAAAACATGTAATAGATTTATACACACTCAAATTTTGTTTATAATTAACAAAAATGTAACACATTCAACAATTTGTGTTGATCTCATCAACAGGAGAAAAGCTGCGCCTTTCTGGACAACAGTGTATGTATCGCATGTACAAGCTGGACCCTGCCGAGTTCCGCAAGTATATACGATACATGATAGCAACACACCCACTGGAAAACATCTTGGATTTTCTGCACGCGCTTCTTGGCTTCTGCGAGGACCCGATTAGACCTGTGTACCGACCAGGTATGGCCATTTTTTCCCTGTGTGGAAAATTTTGTTGATTTGATCTATAGCGAAGTTGTATATAGTGTTTGGAATGTGAATATGATAATTGTAAAACATCAAACATGTATTTTATATTTTAGAGATAAAGACAAATTTAAAAATCAGTATTTTTCCAATTACAAAAGGAAATGTTAATTAAAATGAATTTTTCTGGATTAAAAAAAATACACATATTCCTTTTCCTTTGACGTTGAATAATTCATAGTTTGTCTGTAACGTCAATATAAATCAGCCCTGTTTTGCTGGGCAACCCGTGGGCATGTGAGAGCGTCATGGCGCGAGGGATATTATTTACCCGTGCAGTGTACAGTCGTCGCCATCATTATCAAAGCAATTTTCACTGTGACTGATAAGGTTGTCACTTTCAGCAATGTGTAATGCTGTTGTGATTTTGACATGTCAAATTCACTTAAATCCATACTACATCTGTTGGCCATCCATTGTTAATAAAAACGTACAGCATCAACGCATGTATATCTCACTTTTTCATTGTACATGCACAATCCTCAATTGTATTGAATGTTAACCATTTCCACTATGGTTCTGGATTCGATATAGGTTATAACACATAGGTCGGTGGCTTTTGAGATGGCTTCCTAAATGACTGCTGGTTATTTGGGAAGCCATCTCAAAATCCACTTACTTAAGGCTAGGCTTGTTTGGACTCATTTGAATGTATTTTATATGTTGATCGTGAATATGTTCATGAAAAATGATAATTTTGAAATTTTTGAGGAAAAATATAAAAATTTGATCCCTGAGTGACTATATTCATCTGCAGGATGCAAACGGTTCAGTACTCATGTTAATTTAATGTAAGTCTATTCAACAGTGTACATTATCTGAATAGCAGCACATTTTGAGTGGTCCTTCAACCTTATATGGTCCAACGTTTGTAGAACGACAGGAGTACTTCTTCAAAAGCGGCGTGACCCCCAAAAAAGGGGCGTGGCCATCAGGCATTTTCGGCGTCAGTGGGAATTATGTTTACCAACCAAATATTGGTACTGGAACGTCAATTAGTGGATTCATGAAGAGTTTAGATCTGGACATATAATGCATACAAAACCCTCATGAGGCTACTCGGAGTATGTCAGTACAATGTGCTATGTGTGTGTGGTTGCATAGCAAAAGAAGGCATGATAATGTTAGGAACCAAATAAGAGATACATGCTTTTGGCATAAAAGACGGGCCATAAGAAAATCAAGACAAAGCTACACCCTGAAGGCTGCTAAAAATATGCCAAATGTAGCAGAGTTCCCATTTTTACCTTAACATGAGAGTCATCCCTTATAGTAGTTAAATATTGTTTTCCATGATACGTGGATCTCTAAAGCTCAGATGCGCATTCATATAGAACAAATTACACATGTATCTGTAGTCTCCGATATTTGTGTTCTATATCAGAAACATTCATTCTGCAGGAAGGTTAGATTTTTAAAATAAAGTTGTCATAATGGAATTGATTTCCCAAGGTACTTGGTTCCCGATTTAGTAAGACAAAATAAGTATAATATATGTGAGTTAGGAATTACATTCAGTTAATTCCAGTCTCTTGTGATGATATTGTGGAACTGTGGACATTGTATGAGAGATTCCTTAAGTTCAAGTTTGAAGTCAATGCTGAGGATTAAAGAGTAGAATGGGTTGACTTCTTTTGATACTCTGATTGTATACAATTTTTTGATATTGAAGTTCTCTGTAAAAATACATCTCTTCTACCATTCTGTATCACTAACCAACACTCTACTCCTCGTTAAACTTATACACCCTTAAATGAGACGCCTTTACCACCCTTGATATTCAATAGTATATAATTTTCAAATTTTATCCTTCAATTAATTTCAAATTTCAGTATGAAGTTTGTGGTAATTAAAAGAAGTATCTCCATGTAGAAATAAAACTAGAATAGGCAGCCAACACCCGTGTTATTTGAAAAGTAGAGCTCACGTGTAGCCTTTTTGTGAACTGAACAACAGTTTTTTGCAGTGTAAATTTGAGCTCCTTTGCAGAAAAATAATTTACAATTTTTTCTACATTTTTACAGATGTTGTAGAGCATAAAACTTGGGAAACTGTGATAATCATATGGTATGCAGCTCAGGCAGACACACAGGACGACACGGATTACACACATGTACA
Source organism: Ophioderma brevispina (assembly GCA_023653785.1). NCBI lineage: Eukaryota > Metazoa > Echinodermata > Ophiuroidea > Amphilepidida > Ophiodermatidae > Ophioderma > Ophioderma brevispina. The sequence continues at coordinate 18,312 of JAMKCH010014960.1, read as the reverse complement.
TACCCCTTACAAATGCACACATTTGCACATATACAAGACAACAAAAGAACATAATACAAACTCAATGTGCGTACGCACACAAACACACCTCACACACACATACACACACACAAGCGTATGTGCGCGCTTTGAGCAACTTATATGTATCACAACTCTCTTGAAGGTTCAGTTATGAGAGAGATTTAAAAAAAAGTATTGTTTGTAGAGGGAACCATTAACGTGTCATCTGACAGAAAGCATCTTATTATAACAACAACATTCAACTGCCGTGAGAACAGAGTGAGATTGAGAACATGTTCTTGTTATATATGGTTCACTTAAAATTACTGCGATGGTACAAAAAATCTATTCCCTCTATTAAGCTTTTGAATTCTTAAAAATTTGCTGACATAATCACACATTAATAAACATTTCAACACATTTCAACATGTGTGATAAAACATAAGAAGTAAAATTGATAAACATAATGACAAACCAAAAAAACGCCAAAAATTATGTAAGTTGATATAAATTATAAATTTATTCTAATACATTTAAACTTACTAAGTAAACGTTTTTGCTAAACTAACACTTTTCAGACTTGTACTTCTATCTTGTTTTTTTTTAAATCAGTTTTTACTGTAAATAATCCTCTCTGCTTTTAGTGAAATAGTGAAATATACATTTAACTTCATGGATATCAACCTTCCCTGAAGCTGCCCTGTATGTAAGCTACAGCACCAACACTAACATTACAGAGGTATAGAGGGGCATGCAAGGTAATGGAACCCCATTTCGGGGATTCCTGCCAATTTTCGTGGTAAAGCATATCACTAAATGGGGCCACCTATTATAGCTAATAATGCTATTCTGTTAGTATGATGTTGTTTATACCATATTTTGAAGGGTTTTGTATAAAACATAGAGGAGAGCTCACCAGAATGGCTTGCAAGGTCTAGTAAATAATAGGACTCACCAAACCCTAAGTTTGTTAGTTTGAGCCTGGAGCTTCTTTGATTAACATAATTATTTTTTGGTTTTTAAGTAAGAAAGAAATTAGTAGGTGGCATCCTATAAGATTTCATATTGCTTTACACGAAGGGTTAAAATTATCTCCCGGTTGGGTTCTTGGGATTTTGGCCGGGTACCGGTACCATGTTGTTCAAAAAAAATTGGGACTACCGTATGGGTATCAAATCACATCATCTCTCCTAGTCCCATAGGGGCTATCAAATTCAGTTTCGATTGTGACTGGTCTAGTGATAAAAAATTAACCTAAATTTTAAACAAATTTATGATTCAGTAAATTACTGGTAGTGCCTTTAATATCAAGTGTTATTTTTTTGTAATACTGTTTTTAAATAAGTATTATCTATGTGTTAAAAACAGGTCCTGCTAGGAGATAATTTATTTCAAATTGGTCCTATGAGAGTGTATATTTTTCCACTGAAAACTGGTATATTTGTACCCCAAAAACTGGTGCCCAGAGGGGCTTTATAACTTTCACCGAACTGGTCCCATTAGGGGTCACTTTCAGAACTCCCTGGAATGAGCTAGGGTATCCAACAAACCCTAAGAACCCTCCCCGGGATCCTTCTGCCACTTAGTGCCTCATAGGAGAGTTGTAATTTCGCCATTGTATATATGCATAAAACGGGTACTATGTCAACCCCTATTTGATTATGTTTAACCCTCCTTAAGCTGCACATTTAGGCTGCACCTTCAATTGGACATGGTATGCAGAGGAAGCTAGCTTGTACTAAAGACTGGAGTCAAATGTCTGATGCCTTTTGCTTATGCCTTCAGTTTTGTTTTCGTCTATTTGTTGGAATTTTGTTGTGATATTTGTTTTATTATGCAAGTTTTAGTAAAGAGTCCAAAAGTGTATTAAGTCCTGTCAGTGTAATTAGTTAGTTGTTATGTTGGAAACCTTGTGTGACCTTTATGTTACATTCGTAAGGAATTTGGGATTAAATATGCTGATTATAATTTTCCTTTCAAACTTTGCATTAAAATACGGTTTCATCGATATCACAAAAATATCACAGAAAAAAAATGTTGGGATCACTGAAGTAATTCGTTAAATCAATACTTTATATCTAAAAGTGAGCTGTATTTAATTCGTTACAAAGTACAATTATTTTACCAAAATTATCTACATACGTAACTACCTTTTTTCCTCCTGCATATCTAACAATGAGCTTGTAACAGGTGAGAAAATTCCCCCTTTTCCTTCCCTTCTTTGTTATCATGGATGGGAGGAAAATGGCCATGTCAATGAGGAATTTTCTCACCTGTACATTTAACTTTCACAGTATTTTGAAAGGAAAATAAGGTCCACTCAGTAGGACTAACCTGGTTTAAACCTGAGTATGAAGTTAGCTCCCTTTCAGAATACCAGCCCCTGTAGTTACATTGATAAGGCCTTCATTGATCTTGTGGGGGTTCTCTTTATTGCATTGGTTTGGTTTTGAAAAATGACCATTGATATTTTATGAGATTATTTTGCTACACTCTTTTAAAAAAATACTCCACCATTTTAGTGTTGATTCATGTTTTTTTTGTTTCTGATAGTGGCTTTGTCGTCTATATGAAAGGGGAGATCGATTTAATGTATAAATTTTTCATCTTAAAGACTGGGCCTTCACCCCAAAACCCCATCTGTAAAGTTTTGCCTTGATATTTTAACCGTTTTGATATTAGAGCTAAAACGTGATTTTGTAAGCCCCATAGATTACTTGTAAAATTAATTTTGGTTCAGACCAAAATGGAGCACATTTTCACTTCATAACATCGAAACCAAACATCCTTGCCCTAAAATGAGGAAAATAGGAGCCTTCTTCAGATACCAACTTTGATCACTTCAGTAAATCTGGGTTCTGGGCTGGGGAGAGGCTATTAGGTTCAGGACCATGGCCCTTAATGATAAAACATGCTGCATTTGTATAAATGGTTTAAAGAGGGAAACATCCCACAATATTCTAAATACACCAAATAGTTTAAGAATTGGTTTTGCTCTGCTTTTTTTGATCTTCAGTTTGCATTTGTTTGTCTTGATTTACTTTGGATATTTGAGGAATTATTTGTAACATAACAAAAAACTCAGGTAGGTTCCAGGAAATATGAGACAAGGACAAGTGACCACTTTCTCAGTAATAATTTAATATTTGATGGTTGTGTCGTCTGCCTTATGGCAGGAAGACACATTGGGATCACTTTGTCGTTCTGGTTGTTGTCTGTTGTTGTTGTTGTCTGTGTAGTGAAAAAGGGTTAACTTGTCTGTACATATCAACATACTCAATGGATTTAAACCAAACTTGGGTCACAGTTGCAACTTGCCATCCCACCATTTGCTGATGAGGTCAAAGATCACCATACCTAGGTCAAAGGTCATGTGAGATCAAGTTGTTAAAATAGGCTGAAAAATGTAAAATTGAATCAATTGAAAAGTTGAAGTTCAATTGGAACCAAACTGGTTTATGACGTTAACATTTGCAAACCCTCATTTGTTTGAGGTCAAAGGTCACATACCAAGGTCAAACGGTCATGTGAGGGTTTTTTCAAAGTTGTAAAACTTAGGCTGAAATGAAAATGGACTTCATTTCTTGAACAGTTCAAGTTTACAATTGGAACCAAACTTGGTTTATGAGCTTACACGTACATGCAACCTCATTGGTTTTAGGTCAAAAGGTCATGTGAGGCCTATCATTCACAAACTGCATGGAAGGTGACACAGAGGGTCCCAAGGACCGATGTATTTTATTAATACCTACTGTTATCAAAGCAGGTTTGGTAATTAAACAGGTTTAGGGAATTGGATGCGGAACACCGATTTCTGTGGTGTATTTGTAAATACGTTTCTGTCTTGTGTTTGTTTCTTTTTCTCTTCACTCTTCTCTCTCCATTCTCTCTCTCGCTTCCCTATCTCTCTCTCTTTATTTCATGGTGAGTAAAACTGGAATAATGGACCACATTCATATATCTGAATATGGGATTTGGAGATTTCAATTTAAAAATTATATGGCCTTATATGGAACACCCCTTCCGTTTAGGTTCAAACATGGCATATAATAAACAATCTTTCTGGTCAATATCTACATGTCAATTTAGGACAAATATCTTTAAACACCTCATGAATAAATTTTGACCCATTACCTATAGAAGACTGAAAAATGCCAAACTTCTGGATCTGCTCATCTCATACCCACCTCTCACAAAGAACCCCCCCCCCCTGGAAAACAAATTTCAAAGTACATGAGTAATCTTATTTAACTATGATTGGTCCTGAAAAACCACAGATTAAAAGGTGTGTGACAAAACTTCAAGATGCTGTGGTGATGGAAAAAGACATTTAAAAAAATCTTAAGTACTTCATTTTGTTGACATAATGAAGAAGGTTCGTGAAAGTGACTCACCAAATTGTGATTGAGGATGTTCCACAAATTAATTTTCTTATTCAGATTTGTATGAATACCTTTAATAACAGTCCAACATGCAATATTTTGGTGCATTTAAACTCGTTAAGTGATTATTCTCCTTCTTCATGGGTAAAAGAGATTGCAAGTTGTTTATAACATTTTATTTAGTAAACCAAATGTAAGTCAAGAAAAGGAGAGCTTTCAAAAAAATTCCATTTTATGGATAGACATTAGTAATTTTTAAAGTGTTTCTTATTTCCATTTGACTTGAGGAAAATCATAAGTCAAAGTTTCAAAGAAATGGTTTTTAACTGTTACTGGTAATTGTATTACAAAATACAGGGCCGAGTACTGGAGCTAATGAAGGTTTACCGCGGGGTGGATTCGCAACAAATTTCGGCAGTGGTGTTGCGGGGACTGGAGTACGGGGTATCTTGGGAACGATCGTTGGCAGTGTCTTCAAAGCTCTAGTCACAAGATTAGCCAATGACAGGGATGATTTATATATTCAAGAAAATGAGGTATGTAAATTCAAAGAGTTTATAAGATTCATATTGATACACAAATTATGTTTGACATAACTATAACTAATGCCTATCTATACTACTATTAAAAATCTGTCTGAGAGTCTATCTGTCCAGCTATGCGTTTTGTTATGCTTTGACATGTGTGGCTGATATTTGGCATGAAGGTAGGAGAGGACAGTCTGACAATTGTTATCAGGGTTTCAGAGTGACCCAAAACGTCACAGGTTATCTTGAGGTCATTTTGCATAGAAATATCCTATGACCACCAAATTTGGACCACTGATCTGAGCACAGAAGAAATCTGAGGTCAAGGTCACATGCATTGTTCAAAGGTCACACAACGGGGTGACCTTTTATATTTTTAAAAATTTATAGTGACAAAAGTACTTAAATTGCAAGATTCGCATGAGTTCTGTTCATTTGGGTACTTTTGTCACTGTAAACTCATGTGACACCCAGTGCAAAAATTGTATTGGAAGAAATGCATTGTGGGAAGTCAAGAGACTTAATATAATTTAGTTTGATCAACAATTTTTGAATTCCTTCTAATTGCAGTCACTGTACAATGATGTGCGCCAGTTACTTCATTACGTTCGTGAGGCACATGGGGGCGTTTTCCGTCGGGTGGCACTCAGTGGACTTATTGACTCTTCGGGGAAGGGGCAGAAGGAGCCTAAAGATAAGGATAAAACAGGAAAAGAAGATGGGTAAGAAATCTTTAAGGTTTTTATTTTCAATGTGAGGGCACATGTGGTCCAATGGATATGAATATGACGGCCCACTCACGATCTGAAGGGTGTGGGTTCAAGTTTTACTGTGGCCAACGTGTTGTGCACTTGGGCAAGACACTTTATCTTGCTTGTCTCCTCAACCCAAGCGGGTGGCTGTTGTGAGTAATATTACAATCCAGCTGCTGGCATAGGTGAAGCGAAAATAATTGTGATAATTTCCTGATGACAGCATAATAATAGGCAAAATAATTATGTGATTTTGTAGAAAAGGCACTTTATAAAAGCCCATGTATTATTATTTGTTACTATTAACAGATAAAGTATTAACTTGTTACTGACTGCATTGTCATACCCGGTTTACAAAACCTCACTAATGAAATGGCAGTAATTATTATGTCTGTTTTCATGCAGAATCGTAATAATAATTTATTGATACAATGCTGCGCTCTTAATTAAGAGTAAGATGGGACATATCAATTTTGGGAAATAAATGACTGATTGCGGCTGTAATTCTGAATTGCAGTATTGGTTCCGCTAAACAAGGCTCCGACAAAGCCCTACCTACACCAGGTGGTAAAGATTCCGGTGGTGAATCGGGAGACATCAGCCCCGGCACACGGCTGAGACGCAACATCTTCAAACTAAAATTCCACAGCAGGGAGTCTGGTGGAATGGGTGCCGGAGGGGACGATCCCGGGATGGAGGAGAGGGATGGCAAGGCGCGACGCATGAGCGTATTCAAATTCGGTACGTTTTCACAATTGTATTTTATCCAATCATGCCATTGAGATTTGTGTATTTTATCACCCATTTTGTCAGTATAGATATTTGTAAAGAGTGACGAGAATCAAAAGCATGTTTTTTTGACATCGTAGCATATCATGCGCAGTAGAAGTACAGCAAATCATGAAAAAAGCTGATAATTTTTGACAGAGAGCGCATGCCTGCTTCCATTTCATGCTTTTTAGAATATTGAAATACTTGTGCGGTGTTGCACAGAGCCAAATCAATGCCTGTATGCATTCTCATTATCACAGTGCTGCTTCCTCCCAAGTGCACTCAGCCCAGTTAATTAACTGAGAACTTTGACCCAAGAATGAGGTTGAAACTTAGTTCATTATGCCGGTTTGAAGTTTAATAAGATATAGAATAGTTGGGTTTTGTAAATTGGCATGACATTTTATTTAAGAACTGGAGACCAGGATAAACCCAATTTTGAAAGGTTCACACATCCTCATTTCATCATACATCATGATGTTCATAACCATATCATTGCTCATATTTCATTGAAAGTGAAATATTTCTAAAGCTAAATATATTTGTAGCATATGGAACAACTTGAATTTTAATGAAAAATCAAAATTATATTTTTTAGCTATAGGTGGTGATAATGATTAGCTACACCTTATTTAAAATGTTCCGATTTTGTTTCTGATTTTCATCATAAAATCCAATTAAGAAAGTTTTGCTATCTTATAAGAAACTTCTAGAATTCTGCTAGTTTCACAATCTCAAACAGGAAGCAATTGTACAATGTGATTGTTCATATTATAAAATAATTTTATTAATCTAAAAGAAACCCAAGTTATGTTCATGATTGCTTCGTCAGTATCTATAAGTAAATTATTACACTCTTGATTAAATTAATTTAAATATATTAAATCCATTACTTCATCATACGTTGGGTAAACGATGCTTCAAATCTGGCTAAAATAAAATTCATCCAGCATCACTGAGCAGACAAGGTAAGTATACAGATGCAATTATAGATCAGGATAAAATGACCTCACTCTGTTTATAACACTATGGAATGTTACAAATAGAACCACATCAACTTTGAATTTTTTTTGCCCATCCCTTTCATGAACTTCAAGAAATTGTAGCATGTTGAGCTTTGGCAGTAGACGAATGTATGGACTGTTTTTAGATACATTTTTGAAACGTGGCTTAACTATGATATGGTAATAATTTGGATATGTTCATGAATATATTGGGAACTTGATTGGGAGCTTCATTGATATAATCCTACATCTTAATTCTTTCTATAATCCTCTGCTTAGCACTTGTAAATCTAAACCCTGTAACCTTAATAACTGTTGCTCATGCTCTAACCCCTAATCTTTAAACTCTAAGGATAAACATTGCCTAACTGCATGTTAAACATTTTCTATTATCCTCTGCTAGTAGTAGTAAATCTAAACCCTGACATTGACTTAAACCTTAACTCTAACTGTTGCTTATGCTCTAACCCAATCCTTAAGGATAACTTTGCCTAACTTTTGTTTTACTGCAACCCTTACCATATTCCTAATCTTAACTTTAATCTTGATGCATTTTTAACCAAACCTAAATCCTAATCTATGAACTGTAATCCTAACCTTGATTGTAAATTCATCCTTACCCTCACTGTAACATGTATTGTAACCTTACCCTAATTTCTAATCTTATATCAGCGCCCTAGCTGGTGTCTTTTAATCCTACCTTAATCCTAACCTAATCTTAATATCCTAATCCTTAATCTTAACCTTGCTTCATCCTATACCTAACTTCAATTCTGGCTTGAGCCTTAATTCTAGCACCAATCTTTAAAATTCTAAACCTAACCTTAATTCTAGCCATAATCTTAATCCTGTACCACAACAGTATTCCATAATCTTAAACCTTAATCTTGATCCTATCTTTAGCCATAATCCAAACACTGCTTGTTTCTTTAATATGGACATCCCATACATAATCCCGATATATTTTGCCAGTGTTGCCATAACACTGCCTGTGTCCTCATGTTTAGACCACGCTTTTCAGTTTTGGGCCAGCCATTGATTTCAACAACCTCACTCAACAAATTATCATCTTTTAAGTAATGGTAATTAATTAGTGATGTTGTCTAGCATTATCACCATAATTAAATTGTACTATGGTAAATTTTGTACTGCTGATTTACCCATATTTGCAAGTTTATTTTATATTCCAATTAAGTCCCCCCTTATAAAAATGATAAACCTGTTCCTCAATTGACTGTTTCATTTTAAGCATCATTGGTACATGTACCCGATTTTATTATTTTTTGCTTGTTGCAAAGATTTTTGAAGACGTTTTGTCTCCAGAATTACTTGCCTTAAGAAAATATAGGTGACACATGCTAAGATTGATAGCCATTTGTAGGTTTACCTTATACATGTGCACAAGAAACTTAGTGGGTTCATACTTAACTGCCAGACATCGGCTGATGCCTGTCTTTCAAACATGCTTTTCATGCAACACGTATATACAGCCAAATTCTTCATTGGAGTACCTTTGAAGGACCTGTTGAGTAGCCAGGGCGTACCCATCCACATGGGTACCACATATCAGCTGCAAAAGTGGGGTAATCATCCACCTCGGTACACATGCAGTATCTTAACCACTAGTCACCCCATGTAGGTACTCCCAGCAAATGAGCTTTGAGCTCTGTGTGATCATAATCTATCCATCATTTAAAATCTTGTCACCTGTGTTATGTTTTTACACAAAATGTCATATATATGGATTTTTGTTGTTGTTCAACTCAAATATGAATGTTAATCACTAAGCTTGAAGATGATCAGAAAAGAGTAAACAACAATGGAATGTTTGGCACCCTCTATGGGCCAAATTGTTGCCTACAGGCAGCTGGAAGGAGAGTACCTGTGAAGGTACTCCAGAGTAACTGCAGAGGTACTCCACTACCAGTGGCCTCCATGTGTACTTGTCAGTCACCTAGCAGGCAACTGCAGAGTACAATATGTGTTAGGCACTGCTTCGTAAACATAGCTGTTGTGCACCCTGTGGCTTTTGTATTTCACAATACTTAGCTGTAGGTCCAGCATCAATAAGGCATCTGGAGAGTACCTTGGGGGTAGTGTAAGCTCTGGCCTACACTGTGAGTAAGAATCTGGCTGTGTATTTATGCATCTTGCTTGCTGATCCTTCCTTATCCACAAGTCATTGGTAATGGCTTGTGGTGGTGTCAGGATTTATTCAACTGAGTAAGCTGATCCAGGGCCGCGTGTATCCATGATACGGACGCTCCTAACATGGCCCTACTCTTATTCGACACTGGCTGTGATGTACATGTACAGTTGTTACTCTCTGTACACGGAATCAATGGCTTAACGTCCCTCTGAAGGATGCGATGCTTTCATGATTCATTTTCCCAATTCCAAGTGAACCATGGATGAAAGGTTTTTTTTATTTAATCAATAGCTGGTATGCAGATCAAATCCAGAATTGAGTACCTGAATAAATACCAGCAAGTAACCCCACTGGGATTCGAACCCGGGAATTTTTGGTAAATTTGCACCACTGCACAGGCAAGCACCCTTACCACTAGACACGCTCTACCTCAATGCTTGCTGATGTCTGCCAGTGAAGTATGTACCCACCACTAGACATTTAAATACTAATTTGTCCTGGATCCAGTTATAGAACTATGTCATCCTCCAAAAGGCACCATAGCAGGTTAGGACATTTGGACCACTTTTACAATATTGGTTCACACTCACAGGTTAACAATATTCAATTCATGATTTAAACGACCCCCGTTATAAGCTAATGAAATCAGTGTATGACATAAATAGAAAATGTGATGCCATCCACAGGCAGTGCAACTCAGGTGACCTAGGCTTGTATTCTGAAAGGGAGTCTAACTTTAGACCTGGGTTTAAACCAGGGTTAGTCCTACATGAGTGGACCTTTTTCATTCCAACATGCTCTAAAAATGTGCTGTAATGGGTGAGAAAATTCCTCATGGATGGACCGATCCAGCCTATCTATGACAAATTATCCCCCCCCCCTTGCATTTAACTTTCACAGTATTTTGAAAGGAAAAAGGTCCACTCATGTAGGACTAACCCTTGTTTAAACCCAGGTCTAAAGTTAGACTCCCTTTCAGAATACCAGCTTTAGACTTTTGAGTTTGGTTTAAAGTAAGCCACGTTATCATGCACCAAAAGTAGAAGTCCCACTTTTATTTTTTATTAGCTGAACATGCTCAATTGCTAATTATGCATCATCTTCCCTTTCCCTTGGCTTTACATGCTGATCAGTTATGAGAAGTTGATCGATCAATACGTGATCAACAGATCAATCAATCCATCATATTGTCATCATGCCATCATGCATTCATTCATGCATGCCATCAACACTTCATTTTTTGTCTTTCCGTTGTGTTGCATCCCTTTCTCTCCACCACAGGTTTGCTTACCGTTAGCAACAACACGATGATCGGAGTCCTAGGGGCCCCGGTCCAGGCCCAACCTCGCCGACCGGTAGTGGTTCCAGGGAAACCATTGCCTCTCTTTGCTGGATATGATAAACAGTTTTATATGGAAAACACCAGAAACTGTAATGGTGATGACGATATTTTTTTAAACCAATGATTTGATCATTTTTGATTGGCTTCGATGTCTGCTTGTTTTCCCCTAATATGTTGTGCAGGTTGTTGTCACATAGTGTACTGTTACAGAGAGCAGCAAAAGAAATCAACTCAACTTTTGTGTCTGCTAGGAATTTTATATTTTCACAATTTTAACCTTAGAGTAAAAAAGTGCTTCAATTTTTTCCTCCAAAATTTCAAAGTTATGCCTTATCATGTCCATATTCAGAATCAGCATGAAAAATGCATTCATATGAGTCCAAACAAGCCTAGTCTTTAAGGCAAATGTTTTTCAAGATGGCTTCCCAAAATGGCAAGTGTTCATTCGAGATGCCATCTCAAAACCCAAAACCCACTGACTTGCATATTATAAGCTACCATGAATTTATGCTGAACCAAACGTATGTTCCTTCCAAATTATTATTTTGGTGTTTGGTGGGTATGGTGGTGGAATTTACAAATTTTCATTTATTTTACAGATTCAAAGCAAATTTGCCAACTTAAAGTTGGCCACTCGTTAATTAAATATTTGTTTGTTTTGTCATACGCATTCCAAAAATAGAAGAAGTGGTGGATACAATCAGTAGAAACAGAAAAGTTGCAGGGATCATGAACTCCAAGACCCCAACCCTGGAGTGGGCTGCATACAGAATGATGATGATGACATCAGCACTAGATATCTGTAATTTCCCTCTAAACTTTGGTGAAAGGACAAACCATCATAATTTGTTTATGCACTGGAGCTACAGTCAGCTGTTTAACCTCCCGGGTACTACCACCTATAATACAGTCTACCTGATTGGCTCATGCAGGACACAACATGAGATAGCTCTATGAGTAACCAATCAAAATAGTGCTTTTATATCTTTGTGTAAACTATACCAACATTCTTACAGTATCTCTGATTTGCTTATTACATGCCAAGTGACCAATCAAAATAGTGCTTAGATGCGATAGATAGACAGGTAGTGCCCAGAGGGTTAAACTGGTAGCACATAGACCAGGATCACATTATACAACACTCCATTTATTCTGGGGCTATCCAAGTGGTATGTGCTTGTGAAGCAATGTAGTGATCTAACTCTCACACCAACACATCCGAGAAAACTGCCTGAGTGCATATCATCATCATGGAATAACTTTTGGAATGAGTGATGGAATATGGAATAATGTGTGATGGAATGTGAAAAAGGTCTATACCCATGCTCTGCGCAATAGGTAATATTAATAATCATTGTCAGTAGAAAGCTGTTATGAAACATGCAGTCTGCAGGAATACATTCAACCACTTCCAATGATGATTAATAATAATATTGCCAATAATAATTGCCTTTGTGATGCCGGATTATGGGTGTGCTACCATAGCTGCAAAATTCAGCTTGTTTATTGGGTTTGGCCCGATGGTAATCAGTTGGTTGAACTTTTGGTGCTTTCTGTTAATCTTTTTGATGTGCACATATCCTTCTTAACAGTGTGCTCCATACTTCTCTGGTTTGCACTAGTAACATTTCTGGTTTATTTTGATGAATTATTCATTTAGTGGTACCGAGGTCATGCCTTCAAATAATTTTGATTCACTTTTGGAAAAGATGAGCTAAGTCCATTGTGTGATAATAACACAAACATTTCTAATTATATTTATTTGAATCAGACACTATGAGTTGTGATTTTTGAGGACAACTATGTTTTGGTTTTGAAAGCAAGAACAGGTTCAGTTTATTAACCTTTATTGTACTTGGGGTGCAAGCGAGTAACCCCAACAGACAAGTAAGCCCAGGATGTCCCAAGGACTTGCAATGACCAGGATGACTTTGGACTGCCAGGGGTTTTCAACCTACTCTTTTTGAAACTGACTGTGAATGACACATGCGGGTATAACTCTCTGTATATGGGACTGACAGCTTAACCCTTTCCCTGGACCTGTGCTAGGCAAATTCATGAGCCTCACACACCAGGGACTTTAGGGATCAGAGATGTAACTTTTTCGGAAATTTCTGGATTTTTGGCCATAAATAAACAATTCCAGAAATGTAAAAAAAAATTTCCAATTTCTGAGATCAAAGTGTTATTGATAAAGGTAAAACTTCATCAAAAACACAAGTTTAAGTACCAATTTATTTTAGAGAAGGGGTCTTGTACCCTAATATCGCATAAGAAAATACCCATCCGGAGCTTCAGCGGATGCTACGCTAAAATTTGGCCTTCCCGTCGGTTCAAATTTTGGATTTTCAGGAATGGGACTACTCCTCTGTTACATCTCTGAGGGATATAGATTGGCAACTACTGACCTCCCGTCGGCAAACATGTTTAGGCACACAAGCTGATATCGGGTTGCAGTTTCATTGCAAAACGGCCTCGAGGCGAGACACTCTGGCTAGAAAACTAGGGTAGTCTGCGGTCAGAATTGCTATGTCCCGCTAGTTTTGAGAAATGGTTCAACTTCACTGCGCTAAAAGAATGGAACCACTGAAGCGAATCTGGGCTAAAAGGAGCCCAAAGTCCGGGGAACATGTTAATGCTTTCTTGATTCATTTACCCAATTCCAAATGAACCATGGGATTGTGGAATTCTGATTTATTTACGGTACATTTTTGAAGAGTGTCCACCCCCCCCCCCCCCATTTTCAAAATTTGAGATTTTTTGCACAGTTGTGTTGGTAATTGTTTAGTATACTAAAATAGTAGTAGTAAAACCAGTGTTTAATCTGGTTTTGTCCCCCTTAACGGGGGTGGCCGGATTTATTTCACATTCACAGCAATACTGCTGTGTGAGGATTTATTGGAGCAAGAGATAATTGACCTGATTTGAGATTGTCAGTGTCTCGTATGAGATATAAAAATAACTTGATTACATGTAAATGATAAAGCAAAATGTCTGATTGAAATAAACAACTATTATATGCTAATTTGATATTACTTTTCCCAAAGCAATGTACTAGTATAATAAAAAAAATTGGCATGGCCTTTGGCTATATTTTCTTGATATTTATATGGAGCACACTGAAAATTGTAACTTGTCCAGTAATAATATCAAATTAATATGGATTTTAATAACCAGGAATATGAAAATTTCACAAATGTGTGTGTCCGTAGAGGGACACGGTTGATTAATAATCTGATTTTACAAAGGTCGGAAAATGCTTTAGCATTAATTTTGGGAGAAGGTTAAAATTTGCATGTTATCTGTAGAATAGCTCTGTCTGCTGGAATATGTTAAAATAAGAATCGTTGCTTTCCAACCTATCTATGCTGTAATCGTAATATGCAAATCTTTTTCAATTGAAATCATGTTTGCCTACAAGATCATATTGATATAACCGTCATGTTACTATCTCTTATAGTAACTTTTTCTTTTAGTACAAATGTCACACTCTAACATTGTAGTAATAAAAATGATACATTTTTAATATGCTTCTTACATCTCTTTCATTCACTGTTAACTTCTTATTCATTCATTGCAATGTGTTGTTTGACTTATTTCACAGTGATTAATTTCTTAACAAAACAATGTTTGTTTGGGGTAATTTAATGCAAGATAGAATACAATCACTCCAAAATGACTACTGATAAGTTGGTCTGTTGAAAAAAGAAACTCACAAATTTGAACAGAGCAAATTGTTTTAATTGATCCTTTAATTGTTAAATATTCTGTAACCACAATGAGAAGTGGATGAATTTCACTGTCATTAGATACTGTTTTGAAAACAAAGGCAAAATTTCATAACAAAGAATTTCTCCAGCCAGTGATTCAAATATTATTTGCACAATTGTTTTTTCTCTTTGAGTGCTTATTTACAGTAAGCTTATTTGATTGCTTATTTATAACCTCGAAACTATCGTAGAGTGTTATCAAAAGCTTATTTTGTTCAAACTTGTTAACCCTTTGATGCCGCTTCTTACAGCTCAGGACATAGCACAACTGTCATGTCTCTTGCAGTTAGCTGCTAATTGTATCAACCCAATCAGTTACCCTTGTTCTATACCAATACAACATTTTTCAAAGTGATTCCTGTAGCTTTATGTGGCGTCGCTTTTGTGGACCAGTCTGGATTCTTTTGTCTCGTAGCAAAAACCCCTTCTGTCTAGCTGTGTTTTTGACAGCTGTATTTAGTTCAAAGTCAAGGCTATTCCCTTGCTAGTTCAGTAGCATCAAAGTATTTGTCAGTAAATGCTTTCCCTAGGGCATATATCAAAAATGTTTGACACCACAGAATGTAATACAAAATTATCGTACACTCTTAATTTCCCAACGCTTGCCCCTGAAAACACCACTGAACTTGCATACAAAATGAAACCTAGTTCAGTGGCTCACACACCCAGAAGTGCTGAGGAATGGCATAATTACATTATACCCCTTGCACCTATTTTCTATCACATTCTTTATTCAATTAATGGAGTAAAGCATATGATACGGAGTAGGTGTAATATATAATTATGCCTAAGGAATTTACCCTTCTGTGTGTATTCACCACTTTCACAATCAATGCACTTTTCACTGGTTTCAAACGCAGCTGGAATCCTAGTAACAGGGATAAGAGGGTCGTCGAGTGCTAAATTGTGTAAACACAATCTCATCATAGTGCGCAGTTCACACTCCATAGAAAAACGTTTTACACAATTTGGCACTCGCCAGTGGTGTAAATACTGCTGGGAAGTCATTGATAAGGCTGAATTCTCAGCAGTTTCTCTCCCTGGTTCTATGAGTCCAGACATGTTTGATACCGGTGAGAGGCAGAGTGCAGTGCTTTGTAATTGTGAAAGCAGTGAATTTTGAGTCCTCTTTTACCTAGAATTTCACATGAAAGTTAATGACTCCTGCACTTGGAAATTAGACCATGGTGATTTGTTAAGTGAAAACAGGAAAATGCTCTGGGCTAAGAAGTAGTATGCTGACAACATCTTTGTAAAGCAACTTGTTTTGTTACCCCCAGCATACAATGTTTTACGTGTACTGCTAACCATGCTTATTGTGTTTTATAACTCTTATGATTTGACAGAAATAGGTTTTCGTTTTTCTTCTCAATATAAATAATTGCATTTTCATCAGTTTTATTATGATTATGAAATTGGTGGTTTGGAGGGACCGGGTATGGCATGGTAGATGGGTGGGTGAGGAGACCAATGGAAGAGCATTATTTTGTAAATATTGATGAAATTCTTTGCTAAATTGATAATTTTTCCAATCATGTTGTCATCTCTCATTTTTAATAGGCAAGTTAATTGATTGAAATGTATGAGAGAAAAAGTTTTACCCCAAAGGGATAAGCAGTGATTTGCTGATCTGAAACATCGAAAAAATCATCAAAATTGTATTTTGGTATTTTTGGTACTGGCATGGATGTGCTAACATAACCTGCAAGTGGTTGGCTTGAAATCTGTGTATTAAGACAAGGCAGTACTTTTATATGATTCTGTAATTTCTATACATGCGTATAAAAATTCCGACTTGAGATCAAAAAAGCCTTTCCCTGTGAATATCTTTTATATTTCACTTTTTAACATGAAAATGTGATAGTGTCACTATCACATTTTCATGTTAAAAATTAACCATTTTAGTTTTGTCTGGACTTCCTTCTATTAAAGGATATTTCAATCAGTAAATTTGCCTTATATATTCTCTATTAAGGTTTTTACTATTTTAGGTTTTGTGAAATGAATAACTTTTCAATTTGGTCTGCCACTTTCAGTGAACATAACTTAAAAAGATCGTCTTTCACATACACTCGTACGTGCAAACAAGACACGTGCACACACTTATTTTGCATACTTATTTAAAACTTCTTAGTTTCATGGTTGTCAAAATGGTTCCATTTGCCAAATTTATATAGATTATTCTTATAAAAGGAGTTTGGGTGAATGGGCTGAACTTTAAAGGAATAAATACAAAAAATATATAATGCTTTATTTCAGAAAAAATGTGGGAAGATAAGCTGTCCCTTTATGCAAACATTGTGGTATTTCCCATAAGTACAAGATGTAGACAATTAACACTAAACATTCTTAGGCATGTGGGAAATGTTGTGCAATATTTACTTATCCACCTCCTATCAGTCAACAAAATGAAGGTGAATTAGTTTAACAAAATTAGGAATGTTATTTATTTGAGCCATCCATTTAGACAAATCTTTTCTTCCTCTTGAACCATGAAGACCATATCAGGGCCATGTTGTTAATCACACAATAATTTGCTATAAAAACAAATATGCCCTAAAAGGGAACAATTTGTTCATAATTCTTTAGTGACTCTATCCCTAGTAATGAATAAGGCGTGGTTTGCTAATGTTTATTTTTCCCTGTTTTGTGTCATTTCCCACTTCAATGTAGCCAATTGCCGCTCTCGCGTGGCGTCAACAAGACTCAGCGCTCTCAATGGGCTCTGTTGACGGCGACGGAAATCAAACGGACCTCCAGAATTGCCTACGCTCGAAACCCCCGCACAAAGAAATAAAAGGTGAGTGAACACGTTTCTAAACAATCAAGATATGATCTTGCTTTGACATATGTACAATATGTAGTGGATTCTGTAGGTGCATCTATTGTCTACAGATCGTAAATGTTCTAGTCACTTGAGTTTAACATGCTTTTTATCTGATTCAGAAATCAGAAACTGATTTTTAATCCATCAATTCATTGAATTGCATGGATTATTGGCATCGAGAGCGGCTTGGTTTTAATATTCGGCTCTTATTTGCGAAACTAGTCGGCGTTTTATGTCCGTTTTCCCCAAAATTCGGCAAATTGTTCCTGGAGCTAGTGGGCGTTTTCGCCGTAGGTTTTATTTTTTGGAAATTTTATTGAACGGGAGGCAATTTGGGTGACTTTTGTATCTTTTTGTCAATTTTTGGACACATCTTATGCCAGCTGTCGTCTTTCTTACTGACTGCTAGTGGTTGATGTGTTCACCCTATTACCCGGTTTCTAGTGGGGTTGGTTCTTCGGCGAAAATGAAATGGTGATCGTGTTACCAACTACCATATCTACCAAGGCTTACCAGGGACTGAGGTTAAACACAGTGCGAGTTCAATTTGACTTGCGTAGATTTAGTGTAAACAATTTTCCCTGGATGAAGGTCGCCCGCTATATAGAGATGACACAAAGCCGTTGTTTTACTTGAGATCAGACTCAGTTAGGTTAATCACTCGGGGTATTTTGCAAACCAGTCGCAAAGAATGTTCAGCAAAGTATAATTTGCATACTTTAGTAAAGCAAAACTTCAAAAATATTAAGATCCTGGTACCTAGCAAATTTGGTATCGGGGTGTCGTCC